>JBAMBO010001036.1:0-99509 GCA_037044535.1 Lordiphosa magnipectinata
GCATGCAGCACGCTAGGGCGTCGCTCATCACGACTTCTGTAGAAGCTGCAAGTGTGAGGAAGAGGAGAAGACATTACTGCATCTTCTTTGTCATTGCCCAGCTCTTAGTAGAACGAGACTCAAAACTCTTGGTCACCCTTTTCTACTCAACCTCTTGGAAGTGTCCGAGATAGAGATTCCGTCTCTACTGAAACTTTTAACGTTGTCACAATGGTTCAGTCGGGAGGAACCAGCCCTGGCATATATAGGGAATTATATGGTATCGCCATGGGCCTATCTTGGCCTAAGTGTAGGGACAGTCTTACTGTCCCTAGCTATCTCAAACTACCTAACGCAAAATCGTATTCTTCCAGAAAGTTGGAAAAAGTAGTGACTGAAAGTGAGTGAAAAGTAGTGAAGAATTATGCAACCATTTTTTCACAACAAAGACTCAAATTTAAAAAAAATTGTTTAAACTATAAATTGCCCATTCGCCTTAAGCTGCATTAATATTTCAACAATGAAATCTGTGCTAATGCAATTTTGAAAGATTTCTCGCAATTTTTAATAAAAATTGAAAATTTTTCAAAAAATTTATTTTTTTCCAAGTTAATTGTGCACCATAAACTTACGAATCAAGGGGCTCCCGTATGACCTTACATTTTTCATATATTCAAATAAAAAGCACTCTAGTGCTAAATGTTAATAACTTTTCTCGAAGATCAATTTTTGTCGGTTTCTTTAATCATTGAAGTTCAATGTTCAATTGATTTGCGATTTTACAGAAAAATATATTTGGCCTATATGAATTTCTTCGGTGGGTTTTCATTAAGTGCTCTCATGGTTACTTATTTCAGGCACAACAATAACTAAGGAATGATTTCTTTCGTCGTTTATATAATAAATCTCAGCTAATTGGAAGATGAGAAATTGGCTTTAAATCTATTAAATCCAACTTGATAGGTTAAGCTTTTTGGCTGTTGCCAACTTGAATTCATAACATTAAAAAGTGATGTAATATTTTTCAAATTAGACAACAAATACTCATAAATTCATTAAATAACAAGACTAAGTAGTTTTGTCCCTAAAACATAAACTTTGAACTTGAACCGGAATAAAATTGTTTACAATGCAATTTGCATCTTCAAAAAGTCTCACTTCTTCTCTCTCGTCCTCTTTGGGCAATTTACTTGTTTGAATGTTTCTAGACTTATGAATGGCATGGTTTTTAAGCTGTTGAATCTCGCTTTTGTGTAATTGTTGATGTTGTTTGTTGTCAACTGTGGCAGCACGCGCACCAAAATGCGACCAGCAAGCTTAAGCACTACAAAGCTTTTGTTTAGCATTGCTTATTGTTTTGCGGTTTGACATATGTAAACCGCTTATGACACATACCTACAAATACTAAATGTACATATATATATACTTTGATGTCACGCCCCTTTTGTATTTGGTCTGTAAATATCAATTAAAGTGTGTGTACGCCTTTAAATACACAATAAATACCTACTAGAGCCATTTAAAGTAGTGCAGCAGTGCGTATGATTAATTTCAACATAAATTATTATTCATAGGACGCGTTGTCCAGCCTTGCACCGAATAAAATCCGAGCTGGTCAGAGCAGCTCAGGTCAAGCACAACTGAAATAACGACACCAAAACCATAAAGCACCTAATTGAAACATTTATTAGGTTTCCGTATTTAACGCTGGCCTTTTTGGCAACTATGGCAACTTTTAATTAAAAAAATTAATACGAGGCGAAGCATTTTGAATGGGGTCCTTTTTTCTTGGTCTCGGTTTGGAAAAAAAATGTGTAAAAAGAAAGGGAGTTTTTATAATAATATGAAAAGTCACTAATTAAAATTGTTAAATTACATTTACTCTCATTTCAAGGCAACTTCTGGTTCTTCTTTCCAAAAGTATTAAATTTATTTCAGCGCTTGACCCCAGACATTTGCTTCCTTTGTGCAGCTGCAATACATTCATGTATTAACAGTGATACTTGAGCCGGATTTGCGTTGCCTTTGAGAGCAGTAAAATATTTACCAGCTACTTGAACCTTAACAAAACAGCGAGTTCTGACCTTTAGCGGCAACAAACAAGTCGCACACAACATCAACTCGAAGCCCAAACACACACAACACGCAACTACTGAACCGGCTGACACTGCCACTCCCACATGCCGCATTACCTCTGCATGGCGGGCAATTTCCGCTCCAGAAACTTTGCTATTGACGCTCTGTTGCATCAAAAGGACTCTGTTTTCTCTCTATAAACATATATAAAATATATTCTAGCAAATAAAATAAATAAAAATTACAGCGAGGTGATATTCTAGTGACAAAATCATACTCTAGTTCCACATATCGTATGGAATTTTGGGCAATTTAATATATTTTCAAATTATAAATAGCTATTTTGTAGTTGTGTTAAAAGCCTTAGAAACCTCTGCTAATGAGTTTTATTTCAAAAGCCAATTTAGCAGTGAAGGCTCAAGCATGGAAAAAAGATCTAGTTAAAGAGAGATTAGCAGGAAGCTGCCATCTGCTTAGAGATAAAGGTTTGATATATATGAGACATATACTTCTTATACTTGCAGACCGAAAAAACGTTATATCTCCCACTGGGTTGCAGATAGATGGTTCGTACCCTTTACGCAGATTAATTAATTAGTATTACTTATCGATCCGAAAAAGGAATGGTAAAGATCGGATGAAAAAGAGTCTAGCTATAATTAAAACAAACAATTATTAGAAATTATTAGCAGCACTTCACACACTTAATGGGAGCTTTGCCACTTTTAGCTCAACTATTGATCAGATATACACAAACTTTGGGGGTACAAATCAGAGCCCCGCATGAATGGAGTCAAAGTGCCCTTTGATTCACGTTTTCAAAAACAAGGTTCAAGTAAATCAAGTCAGGAATTGTTTTGGTTCAAGTTAGGTTAGGTTAGGTTGAGATGGCCACTTAGGCCAAGATAGGCCCATTCCGATACCGTATAATTCCCTATTTAAGCCAGGGGCGGTTCCTCCCGACTGAACCATTGTGACAACGTTAAGAATTTCAGTACAGACGGAATCTCTATCTCGGACACTTCCGAGAGATTGAGTAGAAAAGGGTCGCCAAGAGTTTTGAGTCTCCTACTACTAAGAGCTGGGCAATGGCAAAGAAGATGCAGTAATGTCTAATCCTCTTCCTCACACTTGCAGCTTCTACAGAAGTCGTTGTGAGCGACGCCCAAGCAGTGAGGAAGAGGCAGTGACTCGTTAGGGCCGCAACCAGAAGTGAGATATTTTCCCTACTTTGGCGTGAAAGACTATTGGTTCATTCCTTATGATTAGCTTGAATGAATCTAAGGGCATCCCTATCAAGCTCTTCTCCGGGAGGAGCTGAGTGGTAGTACCCTGTCTTGCCAGTTTGTCGGCTGTCTCGTTACCCTCAATGTTGCGGTGTCCAGGTACCCAGATGAGGTGATTTATTTCATTTAAGAATCTACGGCATTCCGTGAGCGTCTTGGCGTTATTGGTGTACGTGTCAAGAGCCCTTAGAGCGGCTTGACTATCTGAGTAAATGTATATGTTCCCTTCTTCGATCATGAGTGTGCTAAGGTATTTGGCCCCCTCCTGTATGGCCACCAATTCTGCTTGGTACACACTGCAATGATCAGGGAGACGGAATGAATTTTTCCATATTTAAGTCAGTGGTGAAAACTCCCCCTTCACTTTGTCGTCGAGCTTAGTTTCATCCGTGTAGATATGGATGGCATTTGCTCTACTGTGGGGCAAGTTATCCCAGTCGCGTCTACTACGGATATTGACGTCTTAAAATTTCTGGAATGACGTAGTGGGTATACAATAGTCTGTAATGGCGGGAACCGCGTTTTGACGAGTTAGTATAGTTGAGTGTCCTGAGGTACCCGCGTTCCAGGCTTCAGACTCTTAATCTCAAGGCTGTAATGCCCGCTAACTGTTTAGACACCAAGTCTAGGGGAAGAAGATGAAATATGGTGTTTAGTGCTTTCGTTGGGGTGGTTCGGAGGGTGCCACTAATACATATTTCAGCACTTCTATGTACCTTGATTAAAGTGGTCAGTACAGGACGGTTTCTCGAGTGCTGGCCACCATACTAGAACTCCTTAGAGCAGTGTGGGACGTACAATGGCTGTGTATAGTCAGTGAACTATTGCTGGGGAAAGTCCCCATTTACGGCCTATCGCCTGCTTACATGAAAAGAGAGCAATGTATGCCTTCCTTACTCGCTCAGAAATGTTGTCGTGCCAGAGTAGTTTTCTGTCCAGTACGACTCCCAGGTGCTTGGCAGTGTTTTTAAATTCCAACCTTATATTATTTAATTAGGGAGGGATAAGATCTGGGACTTTGTATCTCCGTGTGAAGGGAACTAGTTCCGTCTTTTTCGGATTTACACCCAGGCCGCAAGAGGTCACATAAGGTTTGTGGAAAACTTCCGCATTTGAATATGGCAATGTCATCTGCATAAGCCACCACCACGTGATCCTCCGCCTCCATGAGGCGCAGCAATTTGCTGACTGCTACGACCTAGAGAAGCGGGGAGAGAACACCCCCTTGCGGAGTGCCTCGGTGTACGAATCTACGAGCAGTCGCACCACTAAGATTTGACTTGACTGCTCTACTTGAGAGCATTAGGTTGATGAATCCAACCAGTGGCGCATCCACTCCCACATCCTCCAAGGTAGTAGTGTTGGCACCAGGTAAGACATTGTTGAAGGCAGGGTGTATGTCCAAAAATGTTATCAGAGAGTATTCTTTTATTTCAAGCGATTTTTCAATCCTTGAAACTAGGGAATGTAAGGCAGTTTCTGTGGATCTGCCTTTGCAGTATGCGTGTTGCGTATTTGCTAAAAGAGAAGCGTTAATAGTCTGCCTTAGGTGGGCGTTAATAAGTCTTTCAAGAGTTTTAAGAAGAAATGAGGATAAGCTTATTGGCCGATAGTCGCTGGGTTTAGCATGTGAGGCTTTGCCAGCTTTGGGTATAAATACCACTTTTGATTCCCTCCATTTTGTAGGGATATAGCTAACCTTAAGGCAGCTTGTAAAAATTAGGTGTATCCACGCCATGCTGTGCTCCAAAGAATTTTGAAGCTTGGCCGGAAAAATATTGTGTGGTCCTGGTGACTTAAAGGGCTCGAATGTGTCGATTGCCCATTTAATTTTGGCTTTAGTGACAGTATCACTATTGTGTTGTCTTAAAAGGTTTGGTTGCCTTAATGTCAATTGTGGGGTACTAGAACATGCTGGAAAGTGTGTGGTCAGCAGGAGATCCAAGGATTCCTCGCTGGAGTCAGTACAAGTTCTGTCTTCATTTTGCAAAAGTCCTGGCGAAATAGGTGATTTTGCCAAGATCTTTCTAAGGCGCGATGCGTCAGATGTGGATTCTATATTGCTACATAAATACGCCCAAGAGGTGCGTTTAGCTTCTCTTAGGGCTTTTATATATGTGTTTAGTTTTTCCTTGTATAATTCCCATGAGGTGGTTTGGTCATTATATTATATTTGGCTACATTGAAGGCCTACATTCCTTTCTGAGCTTGTCCAGCTCCGTATTCCACCATGGAGGTTTATGTGTGGATTTTTGTTTTCTAGGGGGGCAGGCACTATTGAAGGACTTAGAACACACTGTGGTAAACGTGTCGACTAGTTTATCTATCTGTTCCCCGTTGGTTAGTGTAAACGTCGGAACGGGTTCAATATTTTTTGTTAGATATTTACTGTATGTTTCCCAGTTTGTTCTTCTGGGATTTTGGATTTTAATGGGAGGGGGGCAATTATTGATGAATTTGTACTCTATATACCGATGGTCCGAGAAAGAGTACTCTGCTAGGACCTTCCAAGACAGGTTCAAGTTAGTCAGCTCAAATTCCCAAGGACTCCAAACTGATCAAGTTCAAATAGATCTAGCTCAAATAGATCTAGCTTCAAACAGATCAAGCTCCAGTGGTACTATTTATCAAATAAAGTAAAAAGAATTGTTTTTCAAAATTTCTTTACTGCGCAACTCGCTATGCTCCGGTCCTTCCTCGAAGGACTCAGCTTCATGGTCGAGCTCAAATATGTGGCGCAGTAGAGTACAACCCAAGGAAGAGTAATTGGACACAGTAACGCCCTAACCACACGCCCAAACCACACTGAACCCCACTTATGCTAATGGCACAGCCATTCTGGCTTCCAGCCGACCTGGACCTGAGATATCTGCCTCTGGGTCACTGCTTCTGACTTTTCCAATGCTCGTTGCTCCCTGGTATATCCGTAACTCCACCATCTCATAGTGGTAGCCCGTTCTTTATTCGAAAATTGTAATAGATCACTTGCAGGCGGAAATTGTAGTAAAGCCATGCTGTGGTATGTTATGTATAAAGTAATGTAAGTCTATGTATGTTAATCGCTATTTTTTAAGATTAGTGCTTAAATCCAGGGTTCGGAATTGCTCGCTCGTGAGCAGCCTGCACTGACTCTTTTGACTCCCGCTCATGAGCAGTGTGCAGCTGCTCATGAGCAGCGAGCAAGTGCTGCTCGCTGCTCGTGAGCAGGGATGTGTTGCTCATGAGCAGTGTGCAGCTGCTCATGAGCAGTGAGCAAGTGCTGCTCGCTGCTCATGAGCAGCTGCACACTGCTCATGAGCAGGGACCCGTTGCTCGTGAGCAGGTAGCCGCTGCTCATGAGCAGGGTGCGGTTGCTCGTGAGCAGCTGCACGCTGCTCGCTGCGTAAAAGGGGTTGTTGTTGTTCATATTTGCATATGCAAAAAAGGTTGAAGAGAATTTATGACGTTAAACATTTACGTCTGCGTAATTGAATGAGACTTGTCTTATTGCAGGTACTGATTGTATTTTGGTTAATCCAAGGGTAATTTTTATGACAAAGGCTGATTGCCGAAGCCTGTAACTTAACAGATACAATTGTAATATGTTATGTTAGCTGTAAGGGGGTGGAAAGTGGTCCAAAATGGGCTCTATTTTTTATTACGGTATGGGTCATTGATCGGATTTTCCAACATCTGTGTGGGCAGTTTTTTAAGCAGGTAGCCGCTGCTCGTGAGCAGGAAGCGGCTGCACGCGTGCAGGTACCCGCTGCTCGCTGCGTAAAGGAGTTGTTGTTGTTCATATTTGCATATGCAAAAAGTTTGAAGAGAATTTATGACGTTAAAACGTTTACGTCTGCGTAATCGAATGAGACTTGTCTTATTGCAGGTACTGATTTTATTTTGGTTAATCCCAGGGTAAATTGTCTACAAATAGGTAAATCATTTTTATGACAAAGGCTGATTGCCGATACCTGTAACTTAACACAGGTATAATTTTAATATGTTACGTAAGCTGTAAGGGGGTGGAAAGTGGTCCAAAATGGGCGGTATGTTTTATTACGGTATGGGTCATTGATCGGATATCCCGACTCCGAGCAGAGGGTCCCTGCTCATGAGCAGCTGCTATCTGCTCGTGAGCAGCGAGCAGCAGCTGCACATATGAGCAGCGAGCAATGAGCAATTCCGAACCCTGCTTAAATCACAATCACTTAATTCTTTGATGCATTTTTTTTTTAATAAATGTTTTTGGGGAATGACCATATAAAGTGCTGGATAGCTATCGCCCTCGAGAACTTTTGAAGCTCGTTCAAAGTTATCCAATATGCTAGTAATTTCTTTGAGATGGTTAACATTTAAGTCACTAGGAAGGGCTTCCTCTTTTAGGGCCGTTTTCTCATGTTGGTGTTTTTGCAAATCTAGGTGGATTTGCTGCATTTGCTTTGCTCATGTTCAATGCTAACCATCTAGATGAATTTCGTAGCAATCTACTTCACCCTCATTGGTTTCAAAACCAAGTACATGCTTATGCAAATTAAGTATTTTTATGTATCCGCGCATATGGTCACACTGAAAAATATATGAAAACAAAAAACAACTGCTGCTATAAACAGTAAAGTCTGAATTGTTATTAAGTAAACCAAAAATGGAAAATATTGGATGTGCCTTTAATACACAATAACACCTGCAGAGATTGCTGAAATTACAGATGCACATTATGATTCCCCTAGTTCATTGCTTAAGCTAAGTTTACACATCCAAATAATTTGGCTGAATTTTGATAAAAATAGCCATGATTAAAGATTTTACAGGATTAAAAACTTAAACTATGGTTCCACGCAATAAATACGCAAAAATTTTGATCAAATATGGCCGGAAAGCTCCACAATTTGGCATTTATAGCCCAATTTTCATGAAAATTTGTCCAAATTATTTGCCTGTGTGAACATTACTTTTGACCTACTGCTTAATCTCCCATCATAGTAACAAGTCGTTCCAAAAGAAAAACCTTCTCCTCCTCTGTAAAATTCTTACTTTAATTTTTAAAATTGGCGCGCAATAAAAAAGACAAAATTCAGCCGAGTGCAGAGTTGCTGCCAACCTAGTATTAGACCACTCCAGCCCTCCCGGTGTGACCGTGGCGCAAATGCCTTCTCACGAGACTTTTTAAAATAGCGGACAATTTTGCTCCTTAATGTCCTTAAATGGACACAAACATTTCAATGGTTTGTGAAATGTATGTGATTGTTTGTACGATATGCTGCCACCTTATTTGCGCCGCGGTCAGTAACTAGTATTGCATCGTCTTGATTTAGATAGGTCGACAATTTTTGACTGACCACGCAGCCGCAATTTATACCACCTGCCTTTTGCTTTCCGTGTCTAATTCAAATAAGGGCTCATCGTTTGGGCTGTCTCCGGAATTTCGAAGCACTTATGGCGGGTCAAATTGGAGGTACTTTTATTAAATTTATTAACACTGTAGCACTTTCTGCAGCCAACAAAGTGGCCGACCACAATGCTTTGTATATCCAATATTTTTCCGACGATTTCCCGCACATTGCTTCTTTCGCTCTTTGGGCAAATGCTAAATTCTCCAGAAGTAAGCTTCTTTTTAATATCTTCACGGGTTGATTCTTAAGCCTCGGAACTCGATGAAAACAATTTATGAATTAAAATAATACTTTAACGAATTACTCTTTATTTGTTTGACAAACCTCTAACTAATTTTTCAATCAAACTACCACATACTTATTTATTGGTCCAGTGCAATATCATAATTAAAATTATGCTCTATTTCTTTCAAATAATATTTGAATAAACAATGAAATTTAAGAATTTTATTCTAAATTCGTTCAATTAGGCTGTGAGCTGTTTGATCTATTTATTGAACCCTTTTGAGCTATTTGAGTTAAGCATGATTGATCTGATTGATTTGTTGAGCTGATCTGAGCTGAATCATTTCAAACAGATCATTTAGCGTATGGCTCATGTCATGAGCTATAATTCAATGAATCAATAATTTTGTGAAACGATTTTCTAAATACTTGGTTAACGAATTTTTATACAACGCCGCCTGGACTACTAAACACCCTAAAAAAAAATGTATCAATGTCAATTTGACACTTGTCTCAAATTGAAACTGAAACCATATTAAATTGATATTTTGGGTATTAATTTGACACATAGAATATTAATTTAAAATTTCAATGTCAAATTCGTAGAATGAATGAGTTGCAAAACGAAGCATGCCGAATTTGCATAGTACTTTTGTTATTAACAATTATCTGATGATTTTTAGTGATGAAGTTTTGATCCCGAGCTTTGAACTGTAGACTCCTCCTCCTACCAAACCATCCAATTGGAAGCCTTCAGTGTAAAATTTGATGGTTGATTGAGTTCCAGTTTAGATGACATGATGTATGGTGTCGTTTTGACGGGATGTAGTAGTAGTCAAGCATTGACGGTACCGTCACTTGTTGAAAAAGATCGCTCCAACGATTAGCGATTTCGACCAAACTTCTCAGATCCGTTAGAAAACATGTAATTTGAATAATGACCGAGTTTAAGAACGCTAACATTGAAAACAAATAAGCTTTTTTCAATAAAACCCATTTTTTGACCGATCAGCTACAAGAAGAAGTCATTCAGGGGTGTTCTGGAAATCTCTAGAGATTTTCGTATATAGGATTGCACTTCGAACTTAACTTGGAGTACTTTATTTGTGAAGTGAAAAGAATGAGACCGGCTACTTGATCATATGGAAGGAAAACCGTACGCATTAAATCTCCTTGGCTTTGCGCAGGCGGTTTCAAGTCTCTCAACTTTCGTCATCTAGTCTAGTAGCCCGGCATATTTGTGCCCCTTTACATATAAAGTCAAACAGCTTTTATATGAAATGCTAACGTTTATACGAAAACCTCTAGAGATTTCTGGGACACACCCGAATGTGATCTTGATTTCGAATGAAATTGCTCTCTTTTTACTTTTTACAAGCCACTGGTCCAAACAAGATTGGCTGAGCTACAGCGATGGTCTTAAGAACCCCCAGGGGGCCGAAGACATTTACGTATACGAGCCGAGCGCATGCCAAAGCTGAGGAGAAGAGAGCAAGATGCCTTTCAGTGGCTGGCTAGCCTTTGATTCTGTCAGGTCGAAGCAAATTCACAGCGCTTTTTTCTCACACACTAATACACTCTTAATTTTTGGCCTTGCTCTCGTTGACCAACGCTGCACTAGATCAGAGTTCCCCAGCGGTAGCCCCTGGGGCACGAACATACTCGCCAATTCACACCGAATGCTTGCCGAAGTTAGAGAGACACACAGTCACATTTTCGCGCTCTCTGCTTGATGAACTCTGCACTAGATACATAAGAGAGAAGCCACGATTCCAGACGAAACGATCGAAAATGAAACAGTCGAAGCTGAGAGAGGCGGTCTTTTAGGTTTCACTTTTCGGTTTGGCTGGGCAATGCCAAATTCTGAACACATTAAACAAAAAAATTCCTTGTAAATCAATTAAAGACTTAAATGCAAATCAAATTTCTCTAGCAATTTCTAAATGAATCACAGAATTAAGTAAAATTCACTTTATGTACATGTAGCAACTGTACGAGTGCGTAATGTGACATTTACTTTTCATTCCACCGACCATCCAGCAATACTTTTTAAAACGAAAAACTTTTTCGAACACGAATCAATTCCACTTTCGAAAAGTTGCTGTGGAAATGGAATTGAGAATATGCCTGTATAATACACTTTTCTAGTGTATAATAATTATAATAAATATTAATAATTGGTTGAAGGTGGTCAGGAAAATGTATACTGTATAGGGTCGCAGAAATTTGCACAACCCACTATATCTTTGGTACAGGGTATATTTACACCTTTCGTTTGCTAAATGTACATATATAGCTAGTTACTTTCTTCACCAGCGTGGACTGCCTTCCACAGTGTGTGTACTCACCAGGTTGTTGTTTCGCTTGGTGGACATGCGACGCTGAAAGATACGCGCCGGCTCCGTATCAATTTCCGACTCTGATTCGGACTCATCGCCATCGTGGCTAATCGAAATGATTGGAATGATGGGTATGGGCGAAATGCTGCCCGAGCTGCAGGCACTGCTGCGTCCACTGTTGCTGAAAAGACTGCTTCGAGTCCTACTTCGACTTCGACTTCTGGGGCTTGTGGTCACGTGAAGTGTATCAAGCTTTATGCTGGCCATGGTAGTTGGATTTCTTTTGTGAAATTCTGTGGCATACTTTAAGGGGCTGGGCCGAGTGTTCAGTTAAAAAGTAGCCGCAGGTGGACAGTTAAGTAGCTGCTTATACACACACACACACACACAATCATACAATATCCTTACAAAATCTATGCACAATATATAAATCTATAAATTTCTTTAAGCAATACTAACTAATTACGCCAATTAAACGTCACATAGAAAATTACTTGCAATGAAAATAATTGAAGTTACGCTCTTTATGTCTTTGTCTGGGTTAATATAAAAAAGAACTAGAGACTAGCTAATGCCGCTTTGAGTTGGGTTTTTATTTTATTTTCTATTTTTATGTTTTGCTGGGGCTTTCGTTGAATTGAACAACTCGCTGACGGAGCTCAGGCAAAGCCACGCAGCGTACTGTACGAGACCGCAACCCTCACTACCAGCGCAAAAACACAGGATGGATGGCAACAGCTAACACACAGAGCTGGTTGTGTGCTGCAAACAGGGTTGTCAGATGGCCACAAAAAACAATAGTAGCTTAGTAAGATGATTGAGATAATATTATAAATCGTAAATAAATCGAAAAATTTGTTCTTTTTCTGATATTTTCCCTATAACAAAATAGTTTAGTAAAAATTTGTTGGAATTTTTTGGACTTGACTTTTTATACCCTTGCAAAGGGTATTATAATTTTGCCCAGAAGTTTGCAACGCATAGAAATATTCATTTCCGACCCCATAAACTATATATATTCTTGATCAGGGCGACGAGCTGAGTCGATTAAGCTTTGTCCGTCCGTCTGTCTGTCTGTCTGTCCGTCTGTCTGTCTGTCCGTCTGTCTGTCTGTCCGTCTGTCTGTCTGTCCGTCTGTCTGTCTGTCCGTCTGTCTGTTTCTACGCAAACTAGTCTCTCAGTTTTAAAGCTATCGAGCTGAAATTTTGCACAGAGTCTTCTTTTTACTGCACGCTGCTAATATGTCGGAACCGACCGGATCGGATGACTATATCTTATAGCTGCCATAGGAACCATCGGACAAAAAATGAGTCTTAGTGAGAAAAACTTTTTTGTTTTCAATGTTAGCGGCCTTAAACTCGGCCATTATTAATATTATATGCTTTCAAACAGATTTGCAAATATTGGTCAAAATCGGATGACCATATCTTATAGCTGTCATAGGAACCATCGGTCGGAAAATGGGTCTCAGTCAGAAAAACTTTTTTGTTTTCAATGCTAGCGTCATAAAACTCGGCCATTATTAATATTATATGCTTTCAAACAGATTTGCAAATTTTGGTCAAAATCGGATGACCATATCTTATAGCTGTCATAGGAACCATCGGTCGGAAAATGGGTCTTAGTCAGAAAAACTTTTTTTTTTCAATGCTAGCGTCATAAAACTCGGCCATAATTAATATTATATGCATTCAAACAGATTTGCAAATTTTGGTTAACATCGGTTGACTATATCTTATAGCTGCCATAGGACCGATCGGTCGAAAAAAGGGTCTTAGTGAGAAAAACGTTTTTGTTTTCAATGTTAGCGGCCTTAAACTCAGCCATAATTAATATTATATGCTTTCAAACAGATTTGCAAATTTTGGTCAAAATCGGATGACTATATCTTATAGCTGCCATAGGACCGATCGGTCGGAAAATGGGTCTTAGTGAAAAGAACTTTTTTGTTTTCAAGTAAATCGTTCTTAAAGTCGGTGATTCTTAATATGAAACGCATTCAAACTAATTTTAAAAAGTTGATCGACATCGGGTGACTATATCTTATGGTTGCCCATAGGACCGATCGTTCGGAAAATGAGTCTTAGTGAGAAAAATCTTTTCTGTTTTAAATTTTATTTTTCTTAAACTCCGCGATTGTTATTTTGATATGTTTTCAAAAAGATTCGCGAAATTTGGTCAAAATCAGTTGCTTATTTGTCGGAAAATGGGTTTTAGTTAAAATGTTTTTAGATTTTTATGTAAGCGTTCTTAAACTCTGACATTTCAAAAACAGCATTTGCAAGGGTTTAAAAACTTCGGCACAGACGAAGTTAGCTTGGCCTTCTCGTTTACTTTTTCAGCAGGTATGTTTATATATATTATCATAACCTACGAACAGCATGGCCTGTCTGAAAAAGCTGCATATATTAGAAAACGTTAGTTAACCCTCCGGTGCCCAAGACCGAATCTGGACGGCCTGATTTTTTAGAAAAAAAAATTTTTTTAAATGATTTTTAACCATTTTTAGCACAAGAGGTTGAAAAACACTTCAAATTATTCCTTTACTCTTTGTAGAATAAGTTAATTGTATAAAGAAATGTAGTGTAAACGAACGTTTTTTCTCTTTTCGGGTTTTTATTTACACACGGTTTTCTATTTACAATGTCTCCATACGGGTTTGTCTTTTCACGTTTTGTCGATACGAAATTTTTTTTATTTCTGTCTGTCTCTCTATCTTGTCCATTTTATTTACAGCCACTTTCTTCGTCCATCTACTACAATCTACTGCGTTCTACCCCACACGCTTGTCGTCGTCATCCATTCTATTTTCAGTGTTACCATCTTTTCTGTCTTAAAAACACCTTTACAGGTAATAATATATCGATATACCCGTATCTTCAAAGTCCTTTTCAAATAATTCCAAAGACTTCAGTAGAGATGAAGATGTATTTTTAGTTTATTTAATTAATTCATTCAACTTAAATTTTACAAATTGATAGAGATATACTTTTTGACTATCTGTGAGCGTGTGGTATTTTAGCCAGCGATGGTATGCGGTCACACTTGGATAGAGCTAGTGTGTCGCTGCCAGACCGAGCCGTTGGTACCGCCACATCTACTCCCCCCACAGTAACTTTATCAGACAAAGAAGGAAATGATTTTGATAGATTGAGGTCTTTGCTTTGCCTCGATTGAGGGCTTTGCTCTGCCTCGATGAGGGCTTTACTTTTTCTCGATGAGGACTTTACTTTGCAGCGATAAGGACTTTGCTTTGCCTCGATAAGGACTTTGCTTTGCCTTGATGAGGACTTTGCCCGCCGCGATGAGGACTTTACTTTGCCTCGATGAGGACTCTGCTTTGTCTTGATAAGGACTTTTCTTTGCCACGATGAGAACTTTGCTTTGCCTCGATGAGAACTTTGCTTTGCCTCTATAAGGGCGTTGCTTTGCCACGATGAGGACTTTGCTTTGCCTCTATAAGGGTTTTGCTTTGTCTCGATGAGGACATTGCATTGCCTCGATGAGGACTTTACTTTGCCTCGATCATGACTTTGCTTCAGAAATTATCTTGATCTGAGTGCTATGACTGAACCCGAATCAATTTTAAAGAATATGTAGAGAGGTTGAAAAGATGGAGCTGATACTTCTATTTAGGGCTGGCGAATGTTTGTCTAAGGCCGGCTGTACGGTAAACAGCTATTTTAGTTTTCCTGCTTGGTGTTGTTCCAGTAGCTCTCGAACTCAATGCGCATCTCTGTGCTGGAAATGTTTGCGCGAGACCAATTGCTTTCGAGCCCATTGACGTGCACCAGCTATGTGAAGGAATTGCGGCCAATCACGCAACAGTAATCCGTAATAGGCAGAACTTTTCGATGAGGTTGAATTGCAATTCTAAAATGAGAGGCGCTGAATTGTGGGCCATTGAGCTTAAATATTATAAAAAATTTAACTTAAGTTGGTTTAAATAGTTTTTTAGCTCACGTCTTAATATTTTCTTCAATCCAACAAAACGTTGACAACCCTGAACTGGGAGCTGACAATAAGATATTTATTATCCTTACCAACAAGTTTTGTGCTCTGCGCGCGCTCTTTCTCTCTCTCTCTCTCTGGCCTGCTCAGCTGCTCTTTCCTCTTGTTGCTCGCAGTCGGTCACACAAAACGCCCCCGACAGCAACAAAGCAGCTGAGCAAAACAAAACCTTTGAAAATCGTATGGAAGGCATAAAGTAAACAGGAAAGCTGAAAAATGAGAAGCGAGAGATGGATAACAAACACAAAGAAATGGCGCCCAACAAGTCCATTTCCCTTATTTTTTTTCGGGTGGGCCCGACCCGTGACTTTCCGGCTTTGTTTTTGCTGTTGCTTTTTCCTTAGGTTGTTGTTTGTTTGGTCTCATAAACCCCGGCGGGCATTACTCTTTACGTTTGACTGCAGTTTACCTAGACGAAAATATGTCGCGTATTTATTTTATTAAACTTTAACGTGGCTATCCCCACACACACACACACACACACACAAACACAGTTGCACAATTGACACCATATTTGCTTTTCATTTTGTTCACTTGAAGGACACATCCAATTAGTTGAAAACGACAAGTCCTTTCTTTAATGCATTTGAAATGAGATTTGAGACGTTGAATTTAATGTTTTCCCTGAAAAGTGAACGAAAGTTACACTTCATTGCACATTGGCAATCATTCGACTAAGTGCTTTATATTTATTTATTCACATTGTGAGTGAGTAAACATGAACGAGTTGCAAACCGAACCCGGAATTAAAACATTTTTTATAAACTATGAATCGAACGTTCAGAAGATGACGAAAGTAGTTTTTCCGATTTTCAAGCGATAACTGATATCATTGAAGCAGGGCTCCACATGAAGAGAGGAAGGAAAATTTAACTGTCTCGTCGGCCGGCATTCGGATGTGAATTGACGAGTGTGTTCGGCCCCCAGGGGCTATGGCTGGGGAACTCTGCATTAGAGCCTTCGACTAGATAAAACATTTTAAAGATTTTAAAATCTTATCCATGAGAGTAACTTAAAGCTACTGCGCTTACTGTCTTATCAGCCATCAAGGATTACTTTGCCAACATCCCCTTAGTCCTAAGTGCGAGTTTCAAATCCAAGGTATCCGTAAATAAAAATAAAATTCGGAACTGGTGTCTTTTGGAAATGAATGAGATTTACTTCTCTCTTTATTTTACTTACTTTACTTTATTTGAATATTAATTGACTCCAATCACCTTCACATAGGCCACACAAGTGTCGGGGTCGAAGATGAACAGGCTGGGATGCGGTGCCTTTGTTTACCTCCTTGGCCACAGCGCCACCCACAACAGCCACGGCTGCCGATATATGGGCAAAGAGTACTAACTAAGAGCCGATGTGAACAGTAGATCATCACCGACTTCCTGGTTTTGTAACTGGAATCGCGTTAATGGGAAGAAGGAAATTGCTGAAGAATCCGAAGCAAAACTATGCCTGGACCATTGCGATTCAACTTGCGCTGGTAGCCCGCCGCAGTCACATCAAAAAATAGGCTGGAAAAATAGGATCATGTTGCACGGGCGTGGACACCGTTTCGTATTTAACCTTCTCCTATAATTTTGTGATTATCTTGTACTTGATGACTTCCCTGAAAGGGGACAGAAGGTGGTTTTAGATGGCGAAATCATCGATTGGCAACCATACTCACTCTACATATCGATGGGTCTGCAAACTCGCGAAGAAGTTTACGCCCAGATCACGACATATACCATCTATGCGCTGCAATTTTTCATTGTTCTGGCCATTCACGACCACCGCATTGAACTGACCAATGAAGTCCTTGGTCTTCTCCTTGATCAGTTAAGTGTCGGCCGATATATCTAACATCGGATTTAGGGCACGGGCGCGCGCTTTCTTTTTCTGTGACCAGCTTGTCGTCTTGCAGCTTCACAGAGTTGACGCCGGACAGGATTATGTTCTTGGTTATTTCGGCTCCAAGTCCATTAAATCCGGAGATGATTATTTGGGTGGTACGTAGATCCGTGAACATCTTCCGTTTCTTCTACTCCCTCACCAAGCCGGTGAATGCCGGCAAAATTACCGCTTTTGAGATTCCAAGCACTTATGACTCTGTCCACTTTAGGCCGCTGGTCCTGGTATGTATTCAAAATTCATTATTAAAACTCATTAAAACTTCATTTAAAACTCGATTATATATGATTAAAACTCGAAAATAACAAAACAAAGTAATCGCAATGTGACAGGAAAACGAACATGCGCGGTTTGCTTGGCACACTCAAAATAGTTCAAATGAGCTAATTTTGAGCTAACTCATTAAATCAGCTGATCAATTAATTGTGGGTACAATACGTGCCACGCCTCGGTCACAGAACCACTGTGACGCCAAACGAGTGCGTTCACATTTCTGTGCCAAGGCATTGGCCGTTCACATTGCGCTGTGCCACTATGTCCCTAAAACGTGCCGCACTGTGCCCCAATGTAAACTCAGCTTTACAAACAACAGCACCTAGCAAGAGTATGCATATAACATATTTAATGTGCTATTTTAATATATTTTTATTATTAAATGAAATTAATAACAAATTAATTGTCCTTATCATTATGACTTTTGACAATCTGCAGTATTAGCGCAGTGAACGTCGGTAGTTGCCTCGTCCGACATTTTCCTTCAAATTGTGTCTACCACAATCAATGGGTACCGAGCTAACTCGCACTTGGCTGCCACGGCAAAGATTTCGTTCAGCTCGATTGGAAAGTAATAAGCGCATTTCTGGCGATTTGCCTCCATGAAGTTGGTCAACATGATGATCTTCTGGATATACTACTGTAGCATGTCTGACTTGGCGGTGTACATATATATCGCCGCTGGATTACCGCTTGATAGGAGGCCAGCAGTTCGGTGTCCACTGTGGTTTGTGGTCGTGTTACTGTCTCGATTATTGAGCACCGGTGGCTGTTCAATGATATTCCTTTTGGACTGGTAGCTGTGATCGAAGGCATAGTTGAGGCGAATCGAATCGAACTGATTGAGGGGACTGAAGGCGCTTAGAAGTGTTTGAATGCTGGCCAAATAGATTTTAATCTCCTCGCTTGGGGCTAGTGGTGACAGGAGACGTCAAATGATGTTGCGCCCACCGACACCGATACCCAGTCCGCCAGTGTTCTCTGGCGGGTTTCCGAGTATATCTTATCCGCCAAGTCACGCACCCCGCTCTTTACTTTCACGGCGTTTATTAAATTCAGCTTGCCCGCTCCTAGAAAGTGCCATTAGGCGACGCTTTCTGCAGGAATCTTTTTTAGATGCGCTCATTTTCAATTTGGCCTTCCAATTTGGCCGCACAAATTAGAATCAAAACCTATTTTGCTAACGTCACGGCAAAAAAGAGGCGTTAACAGCACTTAAAGGCGATGTTATTTTTGAACATATTTCGCAATTGGGTTTGATTTGGCTTTTTTTAATGCTATTGTTGTCGCTGGTAATTATTTAGCAAAATAGTTAAATAAAAATTGCTTGCGATGATGCATCAATGTGAAACACCGAAAAGACCAAGAGCGAAGAACTTTTCTGCGGCTGAGAAACATTCACATCGCACTTTTTCAGTCAAACAAATGCATTTTGGAGAACAAAAAGAGGGATATGGAGACCTGGAAGTAGAAGTCCTGGGCTTGGAGATCAATTTGCCGCCGGAGTTCATCGTCATTGGAAAGACATACGGGATAAGAACGAGAATTTAAAAAAACGATCGCGAAAATAATTCGCAATTAAGAAGCGGGAGACTTCTCGAACTGTGGCGGCATTCCCAGCACCGCTGGAGTCTTGTCTATTTCCGTCAAATTTGTGACATGATCCCAAGCTCAGCCATATGATTGGAAAATGTGGTTGATAATGATGGTACGTTTTTATTTATGATATGTAAGCTTTAAAAATATTTAATTGACTTCAAAAATTTCAACACAAATCAATCAGTCAGTGTCTGTTTGTGATGGCCAGTAATGCAATAGCGTGGGAATCTTGATTAACTGCACGGTTTGAGGAAGGAAGTCTGACTCAACAGAAGTCGCCCGCAATGATAAGGAAGAAGCCACTTGCATAAGTGCGCAGCGCCACCATAAGTTTGCTCTCTGACAACAATCCACGATTCTTGTTAACAATCCAAATCATAATAAATTGAATCACAACTGAAGTTAAGGTTTTACCTGTTACTTAGCGAAGATATATGATCTCTAATCCTAGCAAGAATTATTTGACATGCTGAGTTTGTTAAACTGAATCGTTGAACAAATTTGGCTTCATCCAAATCAGTAAAATAATAAATACTCTCCCTGTACTCTCTTGCATTATTTATTCGTTGCTCCGTCTTGGGTTATGTGGGTTTAACCAGTGAGTTTGCCTGCTTTGCCATTGGTGCCATTTCGGATATGCCGGCGTGGCGGTCAAAACATTTCCCATAAATGCGGCGGCTGCTATTTTGCTGCACAGAAAGTTCCGCATCGCCGCACCTGTGTCTTCTTGTCCTACCGCCTGAATCCTCCATTTCCATTGCGTGGATGTGAGAAATTTGTTTATAAACATTTTGTTTTGGCAATTGACAAAGTAAACAATACAAATTTTGGACACAGCTGTTTGTCGATCGATAAAAATATCGATAATTCTATCGGAACTTGCCGGCAGGTTAAAATTTGACCCCATCGTGAGGCAGCGGTTAACTTTGCCGCTCCGTTCTCGCCAAAGACATGCAAATTCGGCTAACCTGCCGGTAAGTTTGACTAACCGGACATTGAGAAATTGGACCTAAAAGGGGTCAAAATATGCATACTTTGCAAATTTGAGCTCAAATTACTAAAAATCTCCATGTGATGGACCATTTCTGTAAACAGATTTCTGTTCAGCACACGAAAATCATCTAGAATCACCATCAACCCTTCAATATACTGCACCTTGTTGCCTAGTGTAATCATGCTAATGGCTTGATAAGGGTTTAATAGCTGTTGAAAGCAGGGAATCAAATCGGAACCGGAACCTTATACCGAAAAGAACCGATTAAAACTCAGAACCGGAACCGATATTTTTAATTTTTAGTGTACCGGTATTTAAGTACCGATATATTTAGAACCGAAAAGAACCTAAACAGTGTACCGATACAGTTTCGGTTCTGAGTAATTTTATATTTTTGTTGACTTCCGTAGTTGCCGCACGGAATTTTGTCATCGCTATATTCAGAGCTACCTGCGCCAGAGAGTGCCATCTCTATATTCAGAGCTGCTGACTGCGCGTGAGAGAGAGATTAAAGATATTGTTTTTGTCTATGCATAAAGGTTTCTGTGAGAAAGACTGAAACAAAAGCAGCAAGAAAAATATGCATTTATTTGGCGCTCTTTTACTTAAGTTCCGTTTTTGCATGTTGGCTTTCTGCTAATTCTTCGGATGCTGTCCCTTTTTATGCAAAACTAAAGAGCTCAGTGTACAGTCGCCTACGGTAAATCGTTGTAAAATTTTTATTCGTGTTTGTGCTGTGAAACTGCAAAGAGTAATTAATTTATTTAAGAGTTGCAAGTCATTCTAAACGATCGCTTAAAACGCCAAGACCAAAAACAAATGTGTATCGGAAGTATTTCGCCTTTGAAATTAAAGAAAATGGAAGCAATTGCTTAATAAACGAGTGTGGAAAAAAAATTAAGGTGAGTTTGATATTTAAGAATTTACTTTCCGAGAAATATACATATAAATATGTATGTACAATGTACAATGATACTCAGACTAATGCACATACATATGTAAGATTCGAGACTTTTCTCTCATGCATATACAAACATACATACTTAACTCGTATGTAAGTGCTTAGAAAGTTAAATATCCTGCCTTTATGTATGTACGTACATGCTAATGTTTGCATGCCTTTGATGAAAAGAAGCGAAAACTATAGTTGTGTGTACATTGTACAAATATGTACATATGTCTATATACCAGTTGCAAGGGAACAAAAATGACTCATATGTATGTATATATGTATGTTCTTTCCTTTTTTATAGGGCGATCATGGAACAAATTTAAAAAAGCACATTGCTCGATTTCACGCCGATTTGATAAAAAAGCTTCACAATCAAGTCGATCAGCAAAACACGAATGAAGCACCGGAAAAGAAACTGCTGGTTCCAGGTCCATGTGCATTGATGAATTGTTTAAGCCCAGCATTCGGGTGGAAATTACCAAACAGACTATTCAAGATGTGTGTGTTTCTCTGTGCACGGTTGATGGAAGGCCGTTTGCCCTGATGAACGACCTCGCAATTATTAAAGGCCTGGGTTGTGCGAATTTTATTAACCCGCAATCAGTACGCGAGGATGTACTCTGTAACTCGCTTTGTTTGAACTTAACTAAGGTCCATACCGGTACGTACCGGTATACCGAAATAAAAATCTAGGTACCGAAACGGAACCGAATACCGAAATAAAAATAAAACCAAAACAGAACCTTTTACCGAAACAGAAATTTCGGTAGGTACCAGAACCGGAACCGAAATTCGTTTCGTTTTGATTCCCTGGTTGAAAGTATACTTCAAAATCAGTATACCCATTTGTACCCATTTTAAAGGTTTTCCCCCTAAACTCATTTGCGACCTTCCTCCAGTCTTTACTATTGCGGACGCAGTTTAGTTGCGTTTCCTGGCGGTCACAATAATTTTGGTTTCTTATCTTTCAGTAGCATGTAGCTTTAGTTTTGCTTGCCATAAATGATTTTGTATATTAAAAATTGAATAATATTCTCAACGCTTGTCCATTTATTTTGAACTCAATTTTTAGGCAAGGCTAACAAATGTTTGGCATATAAATTCGGTAAAAATTATGACATCTTTAGCTTTCCTACCAAAGCTCAGGGTTATTGTGGTCTCCTCATTTCGACATGGCTCCTCGCTAGCAGCCAAAAAGCAGCAGCGATTGGCTCATTGTCAGACAAGCGAGGAGGGCGAGTGCGTTGCGATCAAGGAACCTTACCTAATCTTTAAGCAATGGCTGGCGGAGGCGCAGTTCACTATCCCTCAGTGTCGACCCCGTGTCGCCTGCATGGCCACGGTGGACAAAGCTGGACAACCCGTCACGCGATTGACTACCATTGAGGGGATTAATGCCACCGGCATTACATTCTTCACATGTCTGGGCAGTCGCCAGGCGGGCGAGATCAGTGCCAATCCGCATATGTCGCTGCACTTCAATTGGCCACCATTGAAGCGCAGTGTGCGTATTGCCGGCTCGGCGAAGAAATTGAGCGAAACGCAGGCTTTGCAGCAGTTTCGCAAATATCCGCGTCAGGTGCAGCTTTGCATTTGCAAGGGACCGCAACCAAGAAGGATGCCGGAGCAGAGTTATGTACACACCTTGAGGCGGATTTATGAGCAGATGGTGAACCAATTGTATAGTTGGTGTGGCAGGCCACAGGAAGAGGTGCCCATGCCAGCCAATTGGGGTGGATTTCTGCTACAGCCGAGTTTGTATGAATTTGGAGTGGTTAGCAGTGTGCGGACGGGTAGGGAACGTTTAAGGTTCCGACGCTGCGTCTCAATGCCAAGGGTAAGTTTTGGGTGCAAATGAGTTAGTTTTTGGATTGGGCAATATTTTCCCTTTAGGGTATGAGAAATGGCACAATTAATGCGGATCGACATGATTGGGTTTATGACAGTTGCATTGAACCCGAAAACTGAAACCAAATAAACAAATTTTTAAATAAAGTGTTTGAATCTTTGCGCCATTTTTATGAGTATTTTTTAGTGGAAACGTGCTGTTCGCTAAACTCAACTGTTGTGCAATAGTTGATTAACACTAATTGATCTGGCAACGCTGCGGCGCCAGCTGTCAGCTGTTTTGTCATATCAAAATGAAAATTTGTTGCATTAAATAAACAAAACGCAGATAAGACTTCATATTTCACCTTCAACAAGTACGTGGGTAGCCGCTGTCAACGCAGAACCGCTTCTAATCATTCCTCCCCCAGTGAGATTTCTTTTAAAAGTGCGCAACATGAGCCAAAGTGCTGCAGGAGTTCCACAACTTTCGGGTGAGCAGATTTTCAGCTGCTTCTCTAAAATCCACTTAAAAATTAACTTTGCTTTCAGCTATACGCCTTAAGTATCACGAGCGTAAGGATGCCTTTCTGGAGCAAAACATCGCGGTGAAGAATCCCTATTGTGTGTTCCGCGATTGGCTGGATGAGGCTTTGCAAACGAAAGAAATCCTGGAACCCAATGCCGCCGCCTTGGCCACGGTTAATGCCGAGGGCAAACCCTCTAATCGTTTTGTTTTGGTCAAAGAAGCCTCAGCCGAGGGATTCACCTTCTTTACCAACTATGGCAGCCGTAAGGCCGAGGACATTGCCTGTAATCCGCATGTGGCCATTTCCATTTATTGGTTGCCGCTGCGTCGCAGTGTGCGCATTGAGGGAGTGGCTGAAAAAATTTCGCAGGCAGATTCGTTGAAATATTTCCATGAGCGTCCGCGTGCCAGTCAAATTGGAGCAGCAGCCAGTCCACAAAGTCAGCGTATACCCTCACGAGATTACCTGGACGAGAAGGAGGCCCAAATTAAATCACAATTGGGAGCAGCTGGTGAAGTGCCGCTACCAAATTGGGGTGGCTATCTGGTGCGTCCTAGTCTCATTGAGTTCTGGCAGGGTCAGACGGATCGTTTGCATGATCGCATACGTTTCCGGTGTGGCCCAGGAGTGGAGCAGGAAATTGATGGCAAACTGGTGCACGGCGGTGCCGATGGTTGGGTCTATGAGAGATTGGCTCCTTAGACGGGGAGCCTGTTGAACTATAACGTTGTCTTCCATAGGTGTGACTTTAGATTGTTGTAATTTGTTGAAATTAATTGGGAATTTGCAGGAAATATTGAAAATATATTAGCTAAAATTAAGTGCATTTTATTTATGAAGAGAATTCGTTTTATGAAACAAATTTCAGTTGAACATCAAATAAGAAAATTACATTTTTTGAAGTTCTGGGCGCTTTGCAAACCAAGCTAACCTAAAATCTCTAGATATTGAAGTGACATTCCTGAATATTGTCAATTTTTGCGTTCTAAATCCGATTCCAAGCCAGTTCAAGTATAGAAAGTGATTCCTAGCTCGGTTTCAATCCTAATTATAGCTGAGAAATGGCACTGAGACACTTTAACTGGTACATATTACTAGGGAAATCATCAACCTACACACCATATTGCAAATTTATAAAATTCTGCAGATAGTTGGAACACATCCTGAAGTATAAGGTTAGGTTTCGAACTTCGGATTATGGCGTCTTAATTTTTATAAGCAATTTTTCTTCATTTTCGATCAACTCGGCATTATTTTTGTTGAGGAAAACGCATTTAACTAACGAATCTATTTGATATGTCTAATACAGTGGAGCAACAAACAAACATTCAAATGTCTCGTGAGAGAACACAAAGCCGAACACGCGCATGGTAAGAGAGCAAGTCGCCGAGCGTGCTATTTATAGAACACACGTATTCTCTCTCTCTGTCGGCTGCGATGCCGGCAGAATTATGACTTCCTATCCCATGGGATAGGCTTTTGGCAATTTGGACACCACTGGTCTAATGAATTCAATAGATATTGACAATAGTTCAGGGGCCGGCAAAACACACTTGCTTGTGTGTGTTTAGCCACACGGGAGCGCGCTCATTGAGCACTTTTTTGTTATTGCAAAAGAGTATGCAGTATAAGCCCGTAAACCAGGGTTCCCCATGCAGAGAGCGCGAAAATGTGACTGTGTCTCTCTCTAACACACAGTGATTCATGATTTCGGTGTGAATTGACGAGTATGTTCGTACCGCAGGGGCTATCGCTGGAGAACTCTGTCGTATACTGTCGGTGTGTCGACGTCGCTGCCGCAGAGAGCTGTTGTATACACTTAAGACTGCTATAGTCGAATGTACCACTTTAATTACTGGTATCAATTATTCAGCGCCTTCCGGATCCTTTCACTGTGGGTTTGACTTGACTTTTGCTTTATTTCCTTCTTCTCAAAGTTGGAATATTGGGAGTGATTTTCAGTAGACCGGTCAGATACTAAGTATATAATAATTTTTTTTTTAGTAAAATATAACCAAATTTGGAACATAACCTAATAATTTTTCCTGATCGACAAGAACAACATGGGAAAATTTCATCAAGATCGATTTAGTAGTTAGTGCGCCTATACGGAAGTTTGTCTAGACTCACTTTTATGCCAATACCTAAAAAAAAGAAAACCGCTATTTATATTTCTATTCTTGACTTTATTTGAGTGTGATCAGGTCCGATTTGCCACTTTCATGTTAAAGATTAATACATAATATCAATATAAGTTGATGAATAAAACGCATATATGGTGCGAGTAACTAGCTCCTCTTCCACAAGCTGAATTGTATTCATTTTGACATTGGTTATCTTTTTATACATTTTGTGGTTTAACACCACGCAACGCACTACATGGTATGGTTGTGCGTTGAGTTGATAACAGATGTGTCGCTTATTTTATGGTTTGGTCTTAGTCTTAGTTTTTAAGTGCATCGTACTAGTGTCCCAAGCTCAGGTTCCTGGTCTAACAATGCACCGTTCAAATATCTTTCAACAGTTCAGTTTAAGATTCGTCAGGCAACTATTGCCTTCGCCAATATGACTTTCAGAGGATGACAAGGAAGTTCTTAAATTTTTCAAAAACTGAAATCGATAGAATAGAGTTTTTAGAGAGAAGAGTTTTTAATTTTCCCACAATTTCGATCTAGTGTTCAATTTTATCGGTCCTAAGCTCGGTAATACTCTGTACGCAGAGTATAGTAAGTTTGTGCAAAAGTATGTAACAGAGAGAAGAAATCATTTCTGATCCTATAAAGTATATATATTCTTGATCAGCACTGACAGCCGAGTCGGTATAGCCATGTCCGTATGAAAGAAGAGATCTCAGAGATGGTCAGAGATAGAGGTTTGACATGCAGGGGACATAAGCTTCTTATACTTCCAGGCAGATCAAGTTTATTTTCCCCAGCCGCCCTCGCAATTTGGAGAAAACCTCATATCTCCCACAGTTTTGCAAATAGATGATTCATATCATTTACGGATATTTCGTAATCAGTATTATTTATCGATCCGCCAAAGGAATGGTGAAGATCGGATGAACGATAGTCGAGTTATAAGGAAAATAAACAATTATGATGGGTAGCACTGGCCGCAATGGCATGGGCAGCACTTCACACACTTTATGGCTTATATTCAAGCTTATATACAAACTCTGAGGGATACAGTGTATATTATAGTAGGGCTTGAGCGACTTTCATTCTTGTTTTGTATATCGATAGGTAACACTAGACAACAAAGCCCAGTATATTGAAGGGTTGGGGGTGATTCTAGATGATTTTCGTGTGCTGAACACGAATCTGTTTTCAGAAATGGTCCATCACATCGAGATTTTCAGTAATTTGAGCTTAAAGTTGCAAAAAGTTGCCTATTTTTACCCTTTTCAGACGCGTTTTGTAGGGAAGCTATACTTTTGTTTTGCCTTTTTTTGATATTATTGTATATAACTATTTCTATACTTTCAAATGAACTATCCCAAAGAATTGCACGATTTTTTTAAGCGAAGATATACCATTTTAAATACATAGTCTCGATAATATTCAAAAACCAAAACTGTCAACTGCACAAAAGTATGCCTTACAGAAACAGTACAACCGGCTGGTAATTTGTATTGAAATTCAGTGAAAATTTGCAACAAAACCCATTGCATTCATTGGGGCACCAACAATATATTGGGTGTTTGTGAACTCGGATACAATTACTAATGCTTGGGATAGTTTATTTCAAAGTAAAGGAGTAGTTCTTTCTGATAGTATCAAAGAAAGTCAAAACAGAAGTATAGGCTCTCCACAAAACGCGTATAAAAAGAGTCAAATAAGGCATTTTTTGTATCTTTAAGCTCAACCCACTAAAAATCTCGACGTGATTTACCATTTCTGAAAACAGATTGTGTAATCGGTTAAATTAAGTTTAGAAATTGTGATGTTGTTGCTGCGGTGGTTGTTGTATTCCGGTTCAAAGTTGGCCAAAAATTTAAAACATCTTAAAGTAAAACTGAAAGCGGGCTTTTGTTAAGCATGTAATTCTGGTCTGAACTACCTATTTGATATTTGGGATCGATCAATAAATAACGGAGTAATGGGGTTTCAAAAAAGTCAAAATTTTAAAATTCTTCTTTTTTTCCCTTTATTGGTCCTAACTCCGTTATTGATTCGGAGTAACTTCAAAAAAAAAAAATGTTTCATTATCGGTCAACAGTTACTCTTAATATTTTTGCAACCATTTTCGAAAAAGTTCTTTCAAGATAAGTATTTTTAATAGATTTCAAAAATAGATTTGATGCATTTGGGTGTTAACTTTATATACAGCGGTGTCACAAAAATCTCTAGAGATTTCATCTTCGGTTGGTTTGCAAATCGCTTGAAAAATTCGTCGGTGTCACAGAACTTCAAGCGATTTCATTTTCTTATTTGAAAATCTAGTTAGAACAGAAGCTGTTCCAATTGAACTATCATCTCTTAAAACAGGGCTGCATCTCTCGCAAAAAAATTTCCCTTATTTTAGTTATGGGGGAATTTAATGTTCAAGTGATATTTATTGATTGTGTTATATGTTTTATGATGCATTTTTAAATTATAATTCAAATTTATATATAATCATTTCATATTCTCCAAAAATAAAATGCGAAATTTAAAAATGTGTTCGCGCCACTCATGAAGTGTAACTTGCCAGCCCTTAGTCAGCTTTAACATAGATGGCGACCAAGCTGCAGATGGTACCACTTGAGGTGGCTGTTTAGTTGCGAAGGTTTAATGTGTAACTAACTTTATTGAATATATATTAAGCTAACAATTATTGTTTAGTCGAACGGAGCGGTACAGGCGCGTGCCGCGCGTGTCCGAAGCCAAGCCAGAAACTGAACTAAACTTTGGTTGGTTATGCGAATAATTATTAAAACGCAAGTTGCAATGTTTAAACTAATCAAATAATTTATTCATTTGATGCAACATATCCAGAAAAATAATGTTGTTTACATTTCCAAAACTAATTTTACTTGTCAAAATTATTTGGGTGGTGAATTTTGCTAAATCTCCTGACAAAACACAAGAGATTTGAAACCAACTGAAAGAGATTTCTGTGACACCGAGAATTGGTTTTGGGTTTGAATTTGGTTGGAAGAGATTTCTGTGACACCGCTGATAGTTCTTGAGAAATTTGGGTCAAACTGTTTGGGCGCACCTGGATCCTAAAAGCAAAATAGTATGTTGAGGTAGCCAAAAAATTACAAATTTTGTATTTTTAATGTAGCCTTAAACACTTTTCCAGCTGAGATTTGTTAAAAAAATGTATGAGGATTTTAAAGCAACAATAAAAAAAATTTAGAATATGAAATGCGGATCGTTAATGCCCAAGGGCGCAGCTTGGGGTCAGCTCTTTCCCTAATTCACAGATTTTGGGTCTGGAAATTCACGTTTTCATTCATACCGCACAAATCGTGTTGGACAAGGAGGAAGATGAGGATGCAAGAAGCAGACACCAGCATCTCAGTTGCCTTATTTGAAAAGCACACTGTCGAACGAGGTCCATCTAAAATCTCTTCTGATCTTTGATCTTTCATCAAAATTCTTTTTATTGGTGAGATCCAAAAGAGTTTTCTTTGCCTTTACGGCATTTATCAACGATATTTTTCATCATAATAGAAGTATTTCAATTGATTTTTTATTTATTTTCGGCCATTTTTTTCTTCCAAACTAAACCCGAACAGCTGTTCATATCAACCACAGATTCAGAGTTATGTGGCAACGTCACGTTCGTGTGGATTTTACTACAAACCTCTCCGTATACAACGTAAAACGTCTGCCGTCAAACCTTTTGCGAGCGGTTTTACAATGCTTTTATACTCTGTACCAAAGGTACACAGAGTATATAAAATTTGTGCAAAAGTATGTAACAATTTCTTTCTTTTTTCTTTCTTTTTGAAACGACAATCAAAACACAATCGGTGGCAATGGCCCATAAGAGGCAGTGGAAACGGTACTAAAAAAATTGTCATCCAAAAGTATGCAGCAGCAATTGTGAAATTTAAGGCAGCTAAAAGTATGCTTTACATTTTAAAAAATTCAAAAACAAATCTAAAAAATTCGAATAAAATTGTTTCAAATTTTAAGCTTGTTATTTTTACACCAACAACTTGGCAACCCTGGCCAAAACGAAATGCCAAAATTGTGTATAAAAACAAACAGCATGTGCGCGTGTGTGTGTGTGTGTGTGTGTGTATGCGAATCTGTTTGGCGGGGGTTGTTGTGAGTCCTTAAAGCCCCGCTATTTTGGTCGGCGGCTTTCGTACTGTCGACGCTGCTGACAAGCGGATAGAGCAAATCCAACACGAACGGCTGCTGGACGTGTGCGCTGCGAGCTGAACGAGACCGAAACCGAAAGAAAGGACAGTGACAGAGACAGTGTGAAAGAGAAAGAGAGAGATAGAGCGAGAGCGAAAGCAAAGTGGGAAAAATTATTAAAAAACTATTAGTCCAATATTTAGTGTTAAAGTCGCAGAGTGAATTTGCTGCTGCTTGAATGCTTGTGTGCGTGAGTGACAGTGCGAGTGTGTGTGTGTTTGTGTGTGCCTGAAGGGAAAGTAGGTTAACAAAGGTTCGAGGACAAAGGTTTTCTTTCGTATCCTTTTTTTGGAGGTCGGATGTGTGTATGCCGCAGGGGAGTGAAAAAATGCAGTGCAACCGTAAAAACAAAAACGAAATGCAAATGTAGCGAATGAACTTTCCATTGAACTCCCAAAACGACGAAACGTAGTTAAAGTGATATTTTTACAATACAGTGTACTGCACACACACACATAACACACACACACACACACACACATACACGAATTCTATATAGCAATATATGCCCATTGAGTGCCTTATATCATTTGACAACAATCCACAAGGTGTCTACTATGCCGGACAGGAGTTATCTGGCGTTGTTGATCTCAGCGTTGATGCCACCAAGCGCATTAAGGGTAAGTTCTCCCCATGAGTCACTGTGGCGTATGAGTAATATTTTTAATTGTGCACTTAAACGTAAACGCTATGATTAGCCAGAATGGAAATAAACCATATTTGCGACGCCATTTTGTATGTGGCATGCAATTAATTGTCGCTCGTGCATGTTCCTGTTCCGGTTAAGGGAACCAAATTCTCTTTTTATATTTTTTACTATTTGTTGTAGTTGTGTTTACCCCCTGTCGTGCTTTTTGGCATGCCGCCATTTTTATTTATCCATGAACTCGTTAAAGGCGTGGCTCATGTTTTTATTGTTGTTGTCTGTCGTTGATGACGACAGAGGTGGCTGAGCGCACGAGGATGTTGATGATGATGATGTTTGCTGTGCAATATGCAATGCAATTCGCCTTCTCTTGACCGCTTTTCGGCTAAGTGGTGCAGACACAAGGGAAGGGGGGGAGGTAGACCTTTTTAGGAAACGAATCTTGTTGGACATTTGTATGAATTAATTAAAGTTGAAAGCAGGAAACTAGAGTGATTCTTGTTTCAATTCTATTTAACTTGGTTATTATACCCTTGAAAAGGGTATTATAATTTTGACAAGAAGTTTGCAAACGCATAGAAATATTCATTTTCGACGCCACAAACTATATATATTCTTGATCAGGGCGACGAACTGAGTCGATTGAGCTTTGTCCGTCCGTCTGTCTGTCCGTCTTTCTGTCTGTTTCTACGCAAACTAGTCTCTCAGTTTTAAAGCTATCGAGATGAAATTTGGCACAGAGACTTCTTTTTACTGCACGCAGCTAATATGTCGGAACCGGCCGGATCGGATGACTGTATCTTATAGCTGCCATAGGAACCATCGGTCGAAAAATGGGTCTTATTGAAAAAACTTTTTTGTTTTCAATGAAAGCGTCCTTAAAATCTGCCATTATTAATATTATATGCTTTCAAACAGATTTGCAAATTTTGGTAAAAATCGGATGACTATCTCTTATAGTTGCCATAGGACCGATCGGTCGAAAACGGGTCTCAGTAAGAAATGTTTTTTGTTTTTAATTTTAGCATCCTTAAAATTGCTGATTACTAATTTTATATGCTTTTAAATAAATTCGCAAAATTTGGTCGAAATCGGATGACTTTATCTTAAGGCTGCCATAGGGCCGATCGGTCGGAAATTGAGTTTTAGTGAGAAAAACTTTTTAGTTTTAAATTTTATCGTTCTTAAATTCGGCGATTGTTAATTTAATACGTTTTCAAAAAGATTCGCGAAATTTGGTCGAAATCAGATGTTTATCTGTCGGAAAATGGGTTTTAGTTGGAAAAATGTTTGATTTTTTGGTAAGCGTTCTTGTATAGTTTGTTGTTGGGGAAATAGCGCACTGCGACCAATACTGATCTATTGTGCCCACATACTTAGTTTACAACTCTCCTAGCAGCCCTATTTCCTGTACGAATGTCAGGATTTTCGTGGGTTCTAGGTTACTTATATTGTTGGGGGGGTAAGCTGTGCTTCCCAAATCTGCTGAATCTGCGCCTCGCTAGAGCATCGCAGTGGGCTAGTATATGTTCTGAGTACTCCTCCTTCTCTTCACAGTATCTACATAGTGGGGTGTTTGCTATTCCCAGCATGTACAGGTGACCCCGCAGCCTGCAGTGGCCCATGTACAGCCCTGTCAGAATCCTGAGGGCATTCTTTCCTTGTTGGATTAATTTCTGGAACCTTTTCAGGTTGTGGTCCACCATTAATGCTTTCGCTTGTCTCATGCCCCTGGTGTTTACCCAGGAGTCTGTTCTAAGCGTATTCTCTTCCTTTCTAAGGAGCTCCCTAATGGTGTGTTGGCCTATGTCACAGTAGGGTTCTGGTCCTACCATTGCAGTGGCTGCACCCTTGCGTGCCAATTCGTCAGCCATTTCGTTTCCGGGGATGTTTTTGTGTCCCGGTATCCAGCGTAGGGACAGGTTGTTCCGGCTACCTAGTTGGTCCAATTTGTTCTTTGTCTCTTAGACTAGCTTAGAGGTGAACTTGTTGCTGCTAAGAGCATTGAGCGCTGCTTGGCTATCCGAAAGGATAGCACTTTCTCTTTAATGGTAGTTTTTTCCCATATTGAGGTCAGCGCAACGGGAGATACATATATACATATATACGGGAGATAGACACATATTTCGGCTTGAAATATACTTGCAAATTCTCCCATTGACTCAATCCTTTCGTTCCAGGTCCTGCTACCCCAAGTCCAGCTCCTTGGGGTGTCAAGGACCCGTCTGTGTAGCACTGAATTGTGTGTGGTTGCATTTTATATGTCTCTTCTAGTGAGATTCAATCTCTCTTATTACTTTTGTGTACAGTGAAGTTCCTGTCGAAGTGGAACTCTGCCACCTTTTCGTCTCTGGGTTGAAGGATTATAGGGATTTCCTTCTCCAACCTTTCAGAGTCCCTCAGGCTTACTATGTAGTTCCTGCCTACTCCTTCTGCTGTCAGTCTCTATGTTGTCGAAGACGACGCCAAGATATTTGACCTCCTTTTCCGGTGTTATGAGGCAGCCGGAAAGACGTATTGGCCTCATTCTACTAAGTTTGTATCTTATAGTGAACGGTACAACGATGATTTTTGCAGGGTTTAGGTTGAGCCAAGCCTCCTTGCACCAATCAGACGTCACTTTTAGTCCCCTTTGGACTATGTCACATAGGTTTTCTTCGTACTTTCCTTTTGCAAGGATAACGATGTCATCTGCGTATCCCTGGCATGTTATGCCGTGGGACGCGAATCTTTCTAAGAGTTCATCCACAAGTAGGCTCCACAACAGTGGGGAGAGTACTTCTCCCTGAGGGCATCCTCTAGTTGTGGTTACTGTGATGGATTTTCCACCTTCCACTACAGAGGCTTCTCTGCATCGTAGAAGTGAGTCTATCCATCTGCCTATTGTGGAGTTAATTCCTCTTCTGATTAGAGCATTCTTGACAGCACTATGGGATGTGTTGTCAAATGCTCCCTCAATATCTAGGAAGGCGCACATAGCGACTTCCTTATCTTCTATTGTTTTCTTGGTAAGCGTTCTTAAACTCTGACATTTCAAAAACAGCATTTTCAAGGGTATAAAAACTTCGGCACACGAAGTTAGCTTGGCCTTTTCGTATTTCTTTACTTGCTGTTTGAGGAAAACCTTGATGTAAGCAACAAAACTGTAAACAGCTGGGATGCAAACCGATCGGATATAAGGACTGGTTCGGTTCAGTTGTTCACATAGTTTTTGAACCCCTGGTTCGGTTCATTACATAGTTTTTGTTGCTAACTAAACCGCAGTTTTGGTTCTGTTCAGTTTCAACATTGAGAACCGGTTCGGTTCGGGTTTTTTGGGGTACGCGAACTGGACCATGAACCACGCGCTCTCTATATTTTTGACTCCTCGAACCTGAACCCGAACCGAACCACTTTATCCAAAAATGAGGTTCGGTTCGCCAATTTAATTAATTTATTCAACGATACATCCAGGGAAATATTGAAAACCTCTGGAGATTTTACTGTAAACCAGGGGCCGGCAAAACACACATGCACATTTTGGCGTTGTGTGTGTGTGTTTAGCTATGCGAGAGCGCGCTCATTTAGCACATCTTTGTTGTTGCAAAAGAGAGCGGTATAAGCTCGGTGTGTCGACGTCGCTGCCGCAGAGCTTTGTTCAATACACTGGAGACTGAGACGAGCCGGACTCTGCTGTAAACGATTGCATTTTTAACTAAGCGTGAATGATTTTTGATGTAAAGTGCTTTATCTTGTTATGATGATGGTGATAGATTATATGGAAAGAAACCGTTTGACCGTATAATGAATCAACTTGGCTTTGAACGGACGGTATAGATCACAATTACTAACAAGTGATTTATATTACGCTTGGTTTTCACGTTGAGCAATTGTTCTAAAACTTTCAGCAAACATTCTTCTTCTATGAGTTCAGTACCAGTATGGGCTGCAGTATTCTCAGACCCGAGATTTCATATTTTGCTGCCAAAAATCAAACTGACTCAACGTCTGATTGTGAAGAGGAGAAGCTTATGAAAGCAATAGAAAGCAATAAGCAAATATCAAATATAAAAGCTATGAAAGATGTTATAGATTTCTTTGGAAATTGTCAAACATCACATACATTACATACATCGACAAATGTTTAAAAATTTTGGAAAGGTCATAAAAACTTAGACTTAAAAAAAATTGCCTTTACCATACTAGCTGTTCCAAGAACTCAGGTATCAGTTGAAGGTGCATTTTCAACACTTAAGTTTGTTCTTTCTGTTTTAAGAGCTAGTATAGATGAACAGCTCCTGGAAGATATAATGCTTAAACTAAGCAGTTCCTAAAAAATGTTAATGTCAGGTAATGGATTTAATAATTACAATAACTTAAGTATTGAATATTATGATAAAATATATGAATAAAGAGGTATATACATGTAATTATTTGTATTTTGTATTTGAACCAAGGTTCGAATCAAAACCTTGGGTTTAGGGCAGAGATGGGCGCGTCGCGACGTTCTAATGCACACGAGGCAGCGCGCTGCCTGCGTGTGCATAGGACTCTGCCGCGGCCGACTGCACAAAATCACACGTACGCTATAAGCATTGAAAGCTATTTATAGAACACGAATGCGGCGCACGAAAATTGTGCTTGTATGCGTGTGAAAAGTGTGACGATATGTGTGCATGCCCATCTCTGGTTTAGGGGTTCCAGGAACCGGTCAGCTAACCGAACCTTGGACTTTACAATGGGTTCGAACCCCCGGACCGAACCCTCTGCAGAATTTTAGAGGTTTGCAGCCTTGATTATGATTTCTCAAGTAAATAGGTGACTCTTCGCACACTTTGGATAGTGAATTCCTAGAAAAAATTTGATTATCTTTAAAATCCCTATGTAAGTGCTTATGCAAACGCTATATCGTATACAGAATATGGAGGATATCGTCCGGTATAGGAAACGGGCTACTCACACAAATCAATTGGCAAATTTTCAAGGAAGAAATGTAGGCTAATGACAGGTATATTATATCACTGTGACACATTTTTGAACTCAAAAAAGTTGATCAGAGACCAAAAAATTCTGAAAGGTTATGGGATGGTAGTATAAAAATCCTGTCTGTTACGTTTTCTTTTTATTGCACTATGAACTTTTTCGCATCAGAGTAGGATTTACGATTCCATGTCTCGTAAACTATTTTGAATTTTGCTTTTATATCTTTGGAAAAGTTGTTGCTCTTGGTTTGGCCTACAAAGCACTTCTTTGTAGCAAATCAAAACGAGAGCGTAAGTTAAAGTCGGCTCTAACCGACTTCGATATACCCGTTACTCATGGAAACAAATGTTTATTATCCTTCCTGTATGCCTGAGGTGGGTCAGCCGAAAAGTATGCAATATTTTTTAACTCGGCTATTTATTATCCGCCAGATATTAATAGACATTTGTCAATTACTAAATGCAACATAAATGACTCCAAATTCATCACGATAAACAGATCAGACAACAAAACTTTTGAAAACGTCATCAAGCCCGACTATTACATACTCTGCACCCTTAATGTCGCAGCTCGAATTTGGTCACGAGTCAAACGGCCAGTTAACACACAACGCACAACGCAGTGCGCTCTCTAAGTCTCTCTCTCTCTCTCTCTCTCTCTCTCTCTCTCTCTCTCTCTCTCTCTCTCACTAAGATTGCTGCTGAACGCAATGCTTAGGTTATGGGTGGGGTGGGTGGTGGGTGTTAACTGACCGTTTTTTGCTCATAACTTGAGTATCGTTCATCCGATCTTTATCATTCCTTCAGCAAATCAATAAACAATTTTGAGTACTAGATATCTCTAGAAAGTACGAACCATCTATCATCAAAACTGTAGGAGATATGACGTTTTTTCCAAATTGCGGGGGCGTGAGGGGGCGTGGCAAAAATTGAAAATAAACTTGATCTGCGTGCAGACAATAGGAGTCTACATTTCAAATTTGGTTGCTCTAGCTCTTCTAGTCTCTGAGATCTAGGTGTTCATACAGACAGACGGACGGACGGACGGACGGACGGACAGACGGACAGACGGACAGACGGACATGGCTATATCGAATCGGCTGTTGATGCTGACCAAGAATATATATACTTTATATGGTCGGAAATGATTCCTTCTGGCTGTTACATACATTTGCACGACTTTAGTATACCCTTTTACTCTACGAGTAACGGGTATAAAAATTACATCTTCATACTCAAAATTACAAAAGTTTCCAAAAAAATCCAAGATTTTACCACTTTTTTACATATTGAAACCCGTTTTAAATTTGCACAAGTAATATAATAAGTAAAAAGTTGTCACTTAGACCTAAATAAACAAACTGTTAGAACAAACCAACTTCATTTAATTACTCTTTCACATAGTTATAGCCCAACACGCAGGTAATAAACTGTATAAAAACTCGAAAAAACTAATATTTTCGGTAAAAAAGTAAATTTTTTAATTATAATTTTTAAGTTATGTTTTGTGTACTATTTTATTGATTTAATACAAAACAATCATAATTTTTGACTGTGTCAGCCAATTGCTACCAAAAATGGCCATTTTTCGATTTTTGGTTACAATTCTCCTCGTAACTATATGAAGGACCAATCGAATGAAGTTGGTAAGTTCCAACCGTTTGTTTATTTAAGTCTTAGCTACGTTTTTGTCCTGCATTGCTTAGTCAAATTCATAACAATTTTCAAGACATAGTTGAAAAACAGTTCAAAATGAGGGAAAACATGATGATTTTACTAAATTTTTGTAATTTTGAGTACATAGATGTGATTTGTTTGACTTGCTACTTAGAAATGTTTTGTAAGCCAAGCCAACAGCAACAACTTTCTCTAAAACGTCAAAGCGAAATTCCAAATTGTTTACGAGATATGGAGTTGCAAGTCCCAGTCAGACGCTAAAAACTTTAAAGTTCAATAAAAAGAAAACGGCAGCTTTCCAGACCAAACCCGGCGAATGTTTTTGTACAACTATCATAACCTTTCAGAATTTTTTAGTCTCGACACGATCAACTTTTTAGTGTTGCACAGTGTTAAGCGGTCGGTGAACAAAGGGGGCAGGAGATGTACGGGATCACTAGTTTTGGAATGGTCGACAAGTCATCCTTAAAAGGTACATCGATCCGGCATAGCTAAGGATTAATTCGGTCTATAAGTAGTCTCCCTTCTATAGGGTCCATCAGCAAAACTTAATTTAACCTAAACTCGAATAAAACTTATATAACGGAATCGATTAAAAATTCCCAAATTTAAAAGTATCATTGTCCGTAGGTAAGCGCTAAAAGCTGTAAGACTCGTCAATGAACTGAACCGAACCGAATAGTTCTTTCTTTATGATTTTCGGTTAGGTTCGGCATTTTCGAAAGGACGCCGGCTCTGCTGAAATTGCGGTTCAGTTATGTTCAGAACCGCTTCACATCCCTGCTAAAAAAAAAAATAATTGTCAGAACCGATACTGAACCGGTTGGTTGTTATGGTTCCTATCTTTCTCGTCGGTTCCAAAATGTATTGGTTCCCATTCGATTCCGTTTCTAGTTCTAAATTTAAGTCGGTTCTTTTCGGAATACGGTTCCGGTATGTGTTCCGGCTTGATTCCCAGAGTAGAGGTAATTCGATTGATCGGATGGCATTTTCTTAAACCAAATAAAAAGCAGTCACGCTGGACCAGTTGTATGTAACAGGCAGAACTTCTGCCTGTTGGCCCGTCTTTGGTTGAGAGAAACAGATATTGAGCAAAACAGAATTGAAAGTGTCTTCTAGCAACCGCTGTTCGTTGTGTCTGTAACAGAACAGTTTTACCCAGACACGCTGATAGTGTTAACAGTTTTTTGCGAGCTCTGGGCAGAAGGAATCATTTCCGACCATCTTGTTTTACCAATCTGCATATATGAGTCCCTCTGAAAACCCTTTCTTTTGATTCTCGCATAGCTGAGTCTAGGAAAGAAACGCTTTAGGAAGAGCTTTGACAAAAGTCCTTGTGTGCACGACTGACCCACTGGCAAAGAAAGCATCCGTATTTTATGAACCCTAATTGCAATACCATGACCAAAGAAGCCATGTTAATATTTATAAATATTACAACAATTAAAATTGACTTGTACTCAGCTTGAAATCTTCCATCGAACGGTATCATTCTCATGACTTTTTAAATTTTGCATCTTTCATTTTAAGGATTTGGCGATAGCATTGAAAACAAAAAGGTTTTTCCTACAAACACATTTTTTCACACCTATCTTTTGTATGGCAGCTTTACTATATAATTGACCGATATTCATTAAACTTGGTGGAATTGTGTAAAAGCATTGAAAACTTATAAATACGAGGTTGAGGCACGTTCGTTTTCTAACTAAAACTACTTTTTTGACCAATAGTTCCTATGGCAGCTATATGATATAGTCATGCGATCCGGCCGGTTCCGAAAAATGTGCAGCGTATTTGTACCGAAAGACTTCGTGCAAAGTTTGGTTAAGATAGCTTTAAAACTGACGGGCAAGATAGCATAGAAACAGACGGACATGGTTATATCAACTAAACTCGTCATGCTGATCAAGAATATATATACTTTATGTGATCGGAGATGCTTCCCTCTATGCTTTACAAACATCTGGACAATTTTAATATACCCTCTACAAAGGTATATAATATCGTCAAAAAATACTTGAAATCCTATATATCACAGCGGTACCCGATAGTTTTTAAAACAACAATATCGATATTTCGCTATATCGATATTACAAGCAGCATTCCTACACTTTACTAAATATTTGATGTGCTACAATTTTACTTCCAGGCATCCATGTCACAGTCAGTGGTTATGCCAAGATACGCTGGATAAAAAAGGGTTATCCGCGCGACAGCGAACGCGCCATGTGTCGTGCATATCGATCGTATTTATCATCCCGATCGTACGTGCTGGGTTCGTGTGCAAACAATTCGTGCATCGATTGGACAGCTGGTGAATATTCATACACATTTCATGTCATTTTGCCTGACAATCTACCAACATCGTTCGATGGGAAATATGGACAAATACATTATGAGATCATAACGACGATCGAAAGGACTTGCCGCTACCCCAAGGTGTTCAAGCTGCCCTTCACCGTGATACAGCCGTTGGACTTGAATGCCGATGCCATATATCGAGTGAGTAGCAGTTATTGACGAGTAAATATCAATTCATCTGTTTATCTGTTTTAAGGTGCCGCTTGAAATCTTGGATCGCAAACGATTTTGGAGCTTCTGTTGTCCCACGGGTCCGCTGACAGTCAAATTCTCGACTCCCTATTGCGGCTATGCGCCCGGACAGAAGATACACTTCGTGTTGTACATCAACAATGAGTCATCGATCGATATAACCGAATGTGAGGTGAAACTGAAACAAGAGGTCAGCTACGAGTCACATGATCCGCAGCATGAATATCGCTATGATAAGCATTTGATAGCACAAAAACAATTTGGTAATGTTTTGCGCTGGTCCCGCAAGGTCTATCGAGGCTACCTGGACCTACCATCAATCCCTCCCACATCGGTGAAGCCCACGTGTCCCATTAGTGTTAACTATTCGATTAAGATCATTGTGAATCCAACGGAGTTCCATTGGAAACTGAAATTGAAAATACCATTGACCATTGGCAGTATACCGATAATGGAGGGGCCAGAGGCCCTGATGCGTTTTAATCGCCAGCAGCAACAGCACCAAGTAGTTAGTCAAAATTTACAAATGTTAACGCAGCCAAGACCCAACGATGGCCGATCCCCAAGCCGGAGACGTCTTAGCAATAATAACAACAGCAGCAGCAGCAACAACAATAATAATAATGACACCAGCAGCAGTCGGGGACAACAGCGATTAGAAGGAGGGGTAGCTGGAACACTGCCGACACCCCCAACGCCAACAACTGCCGGCCTGAGGCCCATGCCAGCGATATTGGTGACCAGTGATAGTGATAATCCCCCTGATTATATACCCATGAGTAAGGCTCTAGAACTGAGGTTGGTGCTGAAGAGTAAACGGACTGGTGCCTCTCGTTGAGCACTTCCCTTTTTTACCCTTGCGAAGGAGAGAGAGAAATTTTAGTGAGAAAATAGTGAGAAACACTTTGTTGTTATTAATCTTAACGGTCTGAAACTCGTTGATTATTATTTTTATATGCCTTCAAACAGATTTGCCTAATTTTGTCGATATCGGATGACTATATCTTATAGCTGTCATAGGACCGATCAGTCGGAAAATGGATCTTACGAGAAAAACTTTTTTGTTTTCAATCTTAGCGGTCTGAAACTCTGTGGTAATTATTTTAATATGCTTTCAAACTGATTTTCGAAATTTGGGCAAAATCGAATGATGATACCTTATAGCTGCCATAGGACAGATCGGTCGGAAAATGGATCTTAGTGAGAAAAACTTGTTTGTTTTCAATCTTAACGGTCTGAAACTCGGTGATTATTATTTTTATATGCTTTCAAACAGATTTTCGAAATTTGGGCAAATCGATTGATGATTCCTTATAGCTGCCATAGGACAGATCGGTCGGAAAATGGATCTTAGTTAGAAAAGCTTTTTTGTTTTCAATCTTAACGGTCTGAAACTCGGTGATTATTATTTTTATAAGCTTTCAAACAGATTTTCCAAATTTGGGCAAAATCGATTGATGATTCCTTATAGCTGCCATAGGACAGATCGGTCGGAAAATGGATCTTAGTTAGAAAAGCTTTTTTGTTTTCAATCTTAACGGTCTGAAACTCGGTGATTATTATTGTTATTAGCTTTCAAACAGATTTTCCAAATTTGGGCAAAATCGATTGATGATTCCTTATAGCTGTCGTAGGACAGATTGTTCGGAAAATGGATCTTAGTGAGAAAAACATTTTTTGTTTTCAATTTTAACGGTCTGAAACTCAGTGATTATTATTTTTATATGCTTTCAAACAGATTCCCAAATTTTGATCGAAATCGTATGACTATATCTTATAGCTGCCATAGGACCGATCTGTCGGAAAATGGATCTTAATAAGAAACATTTTTTTTAACTTTCTTAAACTTGCAGAATTTGTTCGAAATCGGATGACGTAGGTCAGAGTAAGAAAATGGTTGCATTTTAGTCTTAGCTTTCTTAAGATCTGATATTTCAAAAGCAGCATTTGCAAGGGTATAAAAGTTTCGGCGCAGACTTGTTTTACTTTTCACACCCTACACCTTTCACGAATTTTATGTTAAATTCGACTTTCTCTTCCTTAGTGCCGCCCTCATATGAAGATGCCATGGCCTTGAGCGAGAAATTCAGTGATGATACGGAATTTTTAACAAATGTTAGCATGAGCAGCATTATGTCCGCTCAAGGTCTAGATGTTAATGCAACAAGTGAGCCCTTTAAACCACGTTATCCGGTCTATTACGATTATGAGACACCGACCATACCGCCCGGTAGTGATGATTCCAATGAATCCGACACATAAAAAAAAAAAAAAAAAAAACAAAAATTGTTATGAACAAAAAGAAAAAGTGAAAAGCTAAAGCAAATCTAACCAATTGATTGAATGGCTGAGTGGCATTTTCTATTAAATTTCATTTTATTCCTTTTTCTAAGTAGTTAGTAAAAAAAAAGTATGGAGATTTAAAAAGGGAGGGAATTGCCTTGTATTACCAGATGAACCCGCATTGTCTGTACTTAATTTTGTATTACATAAAATTGTCTGCTTTGGTATAGTCCGCTTTTGTCTTCAGTCCGTTCCGTTCCCTTTGTCCGTTCATCCGCTTCTCTTACATCTTAAACAAAAATCTCCATACTTTCTAAATGTTTATTCCTTAATTACTTAACAAATTATGTATAACCAAATGCTGCACGTTTTTTTATTATAAGTTTTCAAAACTGAATATCATATTTATATATCGTTACATATATTGAGAAATCTAAAATGTTGCAAAATAATTTATTAAACTTAAGCTTTTTCCTCTATTTCCAATTCTTCCTACAATTTTGCTCTGAAACTTTACTACTAAATTTTAAGCCGATTCGAGTGTTTAATAAATGTGCTTAACTTTTGTAAATCTATTCTCTTATTACCGCCCCACAAACATGCAACACATATTTTGTACCGTCCAACCCCATCCACAGAGACGCTTTACGATGAATCCAATTCGCAATTACGCTTAGTTCTGCAACCGGAGGCGACGGCTGTGGCTCAAGATGAGGAGTCCCTAACACCAGGAGCTGTCTACTTAAACTACGAGAAGAAATGAAATTAAAAAAAGAACAACAATTACATAATTAATCAACCAAAACCCAAAAACAACAAGCAAAGTTTAAAAAATGTAGTTTCTAAGTACACAGAACATTATATTTTGCAGAACAGCCATACATAGTAGATTAGTACACATATTTATATGTCTAACAGAGTTGATCTGGACAGGGATCGTTCTATGAGTAAAATTTACCCATTTATACCGTCAGTGGTGAGAATAAAGAATTGGAAATTTGTAAGTCAATTTTATTGAAAGATTGTGAGGTGAAAGCAGCCTACATTTTGTTTGTGAAGCAATTGACTTTGCTCTCTGATTGATGCCTTTCCCTAACGAAACAATTCACTCTAAATTCCATATTTTCGCATTTTCATTATTTGAATCAGTAAGAAATAGGAAAGATTTAAAACTAATGTAAATTTCCCCTTCCATAAACCTGTTTATACAGCAATAAACAGACAGCAATTCTCTGAATTTAAAAAATTTTTAATGCTTTTAAAAAACGTCATTATTAAGAGAAGGTTTTCAGCGGCCACAAGCCATTTCTTCAAGTTTGATAAAAGACAAGGCTTCAGAAGTTTCAAACCCGTCGCTAAGCTTAAGGTTCGGTCATCGGACCAGTTCTTAAAACTATCGAACCTTCGTTCATAGCTTCCTATGAACGCTCCTATATCGCTGAATCAAATAATATCTGTAAAAAATTAAACCTTCTTGTCTTTGAAGCTCCAATTTACCAATGTATTTGTATCGGCAAAAAAAGCCGTACACCAAGAAAAAAAGAAATCAATCACTTTTAAACATAGTTTGGAAATAAGATAAGACCATAGCTCGTAAATAACTCTCAACCCTTTTTTTCAATTTGCTCTGCTCACGTCACTGACCGAAAAACCAAATTTAAAATGGCCCGGGCTTCCCGCAACCGAATGTGTTCTGTTAGCGCGCTCACTGTTAAGTGGCTGTGGTTGACCACACAGCACTGATCGGTCTGACAGCAACCGAATAACAGGCCCAACTCAGTCAATTGGTCTTAAATTGCGTGCTTCTCGAAGACCAAACTCTCAAAATGTTATTTGAAAAGCAGAGAGAGAGTCATCGCATACATTCATATCGTTAGCCGAGCCTTACACAACGATGCATACATACGAAGAAGACCTTTTGAATTCGGGAACAAACGGTCCCAAAAAGACCTGAGAGGAAAAAAATCCAAAAAAACCCAGCAAACCAAGATCGGAGCGCTCCAAATTATGTGTCTGAAAAGAGCCGAGCTTAAGAGCGTTTTCGGAGTAAACACATAAATTTGAGGGTATTCTGAGCATATTTAGTGCTCATGTGCAGAAAACGCACATGTTGTTTGCTGGGAATGTGTTTCTCTCCTCTCACAACCAAATAGAAGCAGAGAGCGTAGTTACAGGTTGTTTCGGTACCTCTTTTCAATGTGCTCGCACGAAAGCTGTCGTTTTCTGACTAAGGCAAACGGGGGACCGATTTTTGCGACCTCTGGATAAAACAGAAGCCATATACTTTATTTACCCATCTTGTGTTCGCTGTGTCAATAACATCTTAAAGGGACTCTTTTGAGCGAGTGCTCACGAAACAACTGTATTCAAATGAGCAGAACACAATAAGTGCCTGAGAAAAGTGTTTTTTGATTTGTTCGTGAGGTATGCGGTGGGCTTGTGTATGTAAAGTGTTCATATATTCTGCATTTCATTTGATAGGTTCATAAAAATTTTCACATACACATACCCCACCTACATGCAAAGATTATTGAATGAGTTACACAAACAGGCGCCGCACTTACTACCATACATACAAATGTAAAAGACACTTTGGAAGTTTGCTCTCAACAAAACGATCAGCGAATAACATGAGCAAAAGAGAAACGAAGAAAGCGCCCTTTGTTTGAGCGCATTGTCTGTTGACACAGATGAGAGAAGGGTAGACTGTACCTTTGCGCAGTCCCTCTTCTCTGTTTACTGCGCTGCTACGGCGCTCAGGTTCGATCCTCGCCCTGTCTTGCTCTGTCGCAGTTGTACCATATCATGGCTGATGGGTGGGAGTGAAACAGGGTTCAGTTTGAGACGAAGACGGTTCGAGATCGTGATGAAGAGGGTTGTAGTTGCAAACAGAACTTGGTTCGACTGAGCAAACGTATAGTCTAGATTTAGATGGTCGTTGCTGTCGATCAGAACTGTCTTTTGCAGGCACGCTGAAACTGCTAATAGTTTTTTGAGAGCTCTGCTTTTAAATGATTTAAGTTCTCGCCACGAGCCAAACATCTTCCAAAAACGAAGCTAAAATTTTTCCAAAATGTTTTTAAAATGAGACTTAAAGGTACCCATAAGAGAGGGTGCCATGGGATGCCCAATATGAGCAAACCTCGATTTTCAGCACTCGATACTTGATACCCAGTATTCGATACTCTGTACTTGATACTCAGTATTCGGTACTAAGTTCTCGATTCTAATACTCAGTTTTCATTACGATATTCAGTGTAATTCTGTCGAAAGACAAAATTCTTCTAGTTTGAGTCCTCCATTCAATCGTCCGTATAAGAGTTTCGCTCTATTAAAATAAAATTATTCCTAAAATAAACGCAAACTTTTCTTAAAACTTTATCAAAATGTTTCTAAAAGAAGATCGAAATTTTGTAAAATTATTCCAAAATGTTTTTAACACATCATCGAAAGACCTATCGAGATTCTTCTTCTCTCGCGATACAATCGCTTAAGAGTAGTTCTCGTTAGGTGTGAGCTGGCTACAGTTGTTCACACCTCGAGCCATCTCAGTTTGGGTCGTTACTTTCTGCCTTTTTGTCAAACGTCTTTCGCCTTGTGATCGTACACATTTTTTAGTGGAGATTTTAGTTGTCTAAACGAGCAAAATGTCATATTCACTAGTATTGACTTTTATACTTGTTTCTGAGTGTATGAACCACTTTCATTACAGCATTGAAATTAGAAGAAACTCTTTATCTTCTTCTTTGTAATCTGGTTTATTGCCATTTAAGAACTTTACGCTGGCCTTAATTCCTTCTAGAAGCTATATAATGACCAGCTAGAATATGGATTCCAAATCGCTTTCTTTTCACGAAACACAGCGCTGATCAAGTACTAGTACAAAATATTGAGAATATTTTGAATGTTTAGAAAAAGTCTTGTAAGTAAAATTTTTTAGCCGAACATTTTTAAAACAAAGGTGGTCCGGTTCGGGTTCAGGTACGAAAGGTCCTAAGGTTCATGATCCGGTTCGAAGAACCACAAAAAAATTAATACTTTCAGACTTTCTACAGCTTGTCAATCCGGCGTTCACTTTCGTGGCCTTAACTCAAGCCAGGCTCCGGCTAGCATAGTCAACGGAGGCCGAAGTCACTCTTGTTTTTCACAGAGACGCGAGACAATCTTATATATGTGTTAATCTATGAGTACAGAAAGCAAGTTTATCGGCTGAAGTCCCTCATGTTCACCCACACAAACACATTTTTCTGCATTCTCCATTTGTTCGGCCCCAGGCATAAGCAAACAGTTGACAACTATTGTGGGGTCGTCTCTCCTTTATGGAGGGCCGTTGTGCTAAGTTAAATGATAGCTCATTCTAATCCCTTCAGGCGAGGCCTTCAGACTGACTGAAGTGTTGTCTTCATTACTAAAACTCTGTCTCTTTTTACTGTCGGATGAAGCAGAAGAGCAGATGTTGCTGCTTTACAAAGCACACTGGGCTCTTACTATACATGTTTATACTAAATGATCAAAATGAGATGCGTACATCTTTAAGACATTCATTCATTCTATTGACCATTAATGTGGCGACCGTGCTACGATTTTTGGTAGACTGGCGTTTTTAATTACAAATTCTAGCTCAATGTCTGCTTGCAAAACCTTCAAAAATGAAGCTCTACCAAGGCTCAACCACGCTCAAAGTGCGGAAAATGTATAATTTTACTTAATAATCGATCCTTGTAACCGTTAGTTCAACTCAATTAGAAAAGTGCCACTTTAACACATAAATTGTACTCTTATTTTAATTGCTCTTGACTAATTTTTCACAATAGTTTCCCTTTCTTCTCCTAAGCTAGCACTAACTATCGATTGGTAAACTAATTTGATATTTTTATAAACTTAAAGTCTCTCCATGCATTTCTTTTAAAGTACGAAATTATACAAAATCTTGAAGGCAAAACTTACACACTTTATCGTACTTATATACGAAAGTAGTGAGAAAAATATATTAACCTTTTAGGCCTAAGCTTAAAATTTAAAAATAAATTTGCACAATTTTACCCAACCCAAAAAAGAAAGACAACATAATTAACATTTTCAATATGTACGTATTTATAATGCCTATGGAAAATTTACAAAAAAAAGGAAAATGAAACCAACATTTAGCCAAATTATTCAATGAGATAAATTTCTTACTTAACTATTTACTTTGAATTATTTATACAAGATTCATTATCATTACCTTTTAAGTGTCTATTATTAAGTGTCTTTTGCTCTAGTTTTCATACCATAAATTGAGATAAAGATTGTGTACTTCTTCCTTTGATTTTGATTCTTAACTTCAATTAAATTCAATAAAACAAATCGAGCAATATATGTATTTAAAAATATATAGATATGTTTACCAATATATCGTATATATCAATATCTTATTATTCAATGGGTTCAACGTTTGGTTGAGAAATTGTTTTTTTGGCTGCAACTTGTTTGGAGAACTTGTTTCTTGTGGACGGGTTGGTAAGTGCTTTATATATTTTAATTTATCAACAGGTTTAATATCTAGAATTAAAGAAATGGCAAATTGATAAACATGTATATCCCACCAGTTGATCCTACTAAAGCAGGCTAAGAATATATCTAGCTCTTATTTTGTGGCTAATCAGATCAAATTTGAGAAGTTACTGTACTAAGCAACACGTCCAAATGATAAAATATGTGAAAATTATGCTATTGCCTCGTTTTTGTTCTATTTATACTTACCTAACAAATAAACAAGATCCTAACCATAAGCGAATTCCTTTTTGTTTATCAACATTAGAACCAGTTTGCTGACTAACTCCTCGTCCAGTGATCGACTTCAGGTTAGGCAACTGCAACCACCAACTCAACCAGCCCAATGAGGGTCTTAGGAATCATTGCACTTATCAAAAGCTGCCAGCAAATCTCAGTCTCAGTCACCTTAAGTCCAGTCATAAACTCTATTTAAATTTATCTTTATTTCTTTACTCGCATTGTTATTCGCCAAAAACAGACGTCAAAGCCATACACAATTGTTGCCTTGTTGAAAAAAAAAACACAAAAACACAAGTTCAAGCCACAGACTGGAACCGGCAACAGTTGTTGCGCGTCCGTCGACGAGGGTGCTTCGCGTGTTTGCATGTTTCCAAAACTAAAAGTGAAATTATACTAAATTGTCCAGTGAAAATGACAATCAAATGTCAATTTAATTTATCACGTTCCGCTGGTGTCTTCTATACGGGAGAAGAAATATTGGGCTCACTAACAATAATTGTTACCAAGAAGCCCGTTCAAGTGGAGGGTAAGTGTTGAGTGGGAGTGCAATTAGGAAAATGAATTTGTTTTCATGTTTACATGCGGACACAAAGCGTGCGACAATTCTATATGACTTTGATTAGATAGCAAGGCGACGAGATGCAAACAGACCGCTGACAGTTTGAATAAATGGAAGGGAATGAGATGATGTTGAGAATTTATTTAAGCTTTCTAGACCAGAGGCATCACATAGAGGAAGTAACCACAACACTTTCAGGGGACTGCGAAACGGCACACTGAATTGAATATGCAAAATTTAAAGATTAATGCAGAAATTCTGCGCATAATACATTAATGTGGCGCAATTTATTGGGTTAAGAGAAGACAACGAAGCGTATAGCGAAAATGTTTTCTAGGTATGTACAATTGTAAGAAAATTTGCCCAAGAAATCATAGGTCTAAAGCTCAAAACAATTGTAAGTTTGGTTGGAAAAAAAGTACCTCATTTCAGACAGTTGTTAATTAACTCTTTTCTGAATTATAATAAAATTACAAAAATTTTGTATTTATACTCTGTACCGAAGGTTCACAGAGGGACATCAACTGCTTATAATTGCAGGCTTATCAAGTTTATATTTAGTTTTTGCGACGCCCCCTCCCGCCCCCACAATTTGGAAAAAATGTCCCGCAGTTTCTCTGATAGAGGGTTCGTACCTTCTAGAGATATTTAGTCAAGATTGTTTATCGATTTGCCGAAGTAATTATAAACATCGGAACAACGATAATCAAGTTATGACCAAAGAAAGTTAGTCATCTATTGGTCAGCTTTGAAAGTCCGTCATTGTTCAATGCAAGTAGTGGAGCCATCTATTGCAGCGTTACTTTTTTAGCTGCTACTCCAGGTACAGAGCAGTGAATTGCAAAAATCACCTTTTTTGGTCTTGACTCAGACACAAAAATTCTTACTCACATTAAGTCAGTATTTTCAAGTACCTAACTAAAAATACCTAGGTACATTCCTAGATACAGCTTTCGCTGAACGTCCGGTAAACATTCCCTGTGTAAAAACTATACTATCCATGCGGAAAATTAACATGAAAGCACGGCTGTATAAAAAAATATCTCCGCTATTTTCAAAATACTCATTTTATTCGTACGACTGCCGATATCTGGAGTTGCAATAACAAAAGTAACTTTAGTGTAACCGGCCACTATACATATAGAGCAATCTATATTCCCATTCTCTCGTCCCCGCATATAAGCGTGTGCGATTTTCTACTATATTAGCTGAAGTATAGAAAATACGGACTTGGAAATACAAAAATATGTCGAACAGTTACAGATAATGCATCCAACTTCTGTAATGAAATAAAGTGTACAGTTTTAAATGAACAAGCGTGAAGCCTGAGAAGAATCTGATTTAATGGTAATTGAGCTGGATGGTTCAGCTCATGCTGATATTATTTGGCCAAGGCACTTTGGATTCGCATCACACACTTTCAACTTAGTTGTCAGGAAAGATGCTGAACAGGCTCTACTAAACACATCTTTCAAGCGGTTGTACAATTTTTCCTTAGCGAAAGCTACGGCATTATGAATCGTTGTTAGCAAATCCACAGTAGCAGCAGATGAAGCTAAAAGAGAAGGTTAAGCTAACTTCGTTTGTGCCGAAGTTTTTATACCCTTGCTAATGCTGTTTTTGAAATGTCAGAGTTTAAGAACGCTTACATAAGAATCAAACATTTTTCTAACTAAAACCCTTTTTCCGACAGATAAACATCTGATTTCGACCAAATTTCGCGTATCTTTTTCAAAACATATCAAATTAACAATCGCCGAGTTTAAGAAAGATAAAATTTAAAACAAAAAAGTTTTTCTTACTAAGATCCATTTTCCGACCGATCGGTCCTATAGCAGCCTTAAGATATAGTCATCCGACTTCGACCAAATTTTCCGAATCTATTTAAAAGCATATAGAATTAGTAATCAGTGAGTTTAAGGACGTTAACATTAAAAACAAAAAAAATTCTTGCTAAGAACCATTTTCGACCGATCGGTCCAATGGCGACCATAAGATATAGTCATCCGACAACTTTTTCAAATTCAAATTATTTTGAAAGCGTTTAATATTATGAATCACCGACCTTAAGAACGATTTACTTGAAAACAAAAAAGTTTTTTTCACTAAGACCGTTTTTCCGACCGTTCGGTTCTATGGCAGCTATATGTTATAGTCATCCGATTTTGACCAAAGTTTGCAAATCTGTTTGAAATCATATAATATTAGTAATGGACGAGTTTGAGGACGCTAACATTGAAACCAAAAGAGTTTTTCTCAGTAAGACCCATTTTCCGACCGATGGTTCCTATGACAGCTATAAGATATAGTCTTCCGATCTTGACCAAAATTTGCAAGTCTGTTTGAAAGCTTATAATATTAATAAGAGCCGAGTTTAAAGGCGCTAGCATTGAAAACAAAAAAGTTTTTTTCAAGAGACCCCTTTTTTGACCGACGGTTCCTATGGCAGCTATAAGATATAGTCATCCGATCCGGCCGGTTCCGACATTTTAGCTGCGTGCAGTAAAAAGAAGTCTCTGTGCAAAATTTCAGCTCGATAACTTTAAAACTGAGAGACAAGTTTGAGTAGAAACAGACAGACGGACAGAGAGATGGACGGACAAAGCTCAATCGACTCAGCTCGTTGCCCTGATCAAGAATATATATAGTTTATGGAGTCGGAAATTAATATTTCTATGCGTTGCAAACTTCTGGGCAAAATTATAATACCCTTGCAAGGATATACAAATTTGTAAGCTTAAATTAATAGCTCCTTGCGCCACAAGAATTGAATAATGTTACTGACATTTTTGCTAAGGCTATTGATCTTCTGCAGGGCGAACGATTTTGTTGTTATTTATGATTTTTGCTGCCTACTTTACTTTAAGTAATACATAAACTTTAATGCTTGTGATCCACTTAAAGATGCTCTTAAAAAAGCAGTTTCAAATCGATTTTCTTTTATTGAAAACTTGACTTCAAGCTATGACATTTCGAAAATTTAAATTGAATTGAATTCCGTATTAAAACAACTAAATTGTAGTGTTTTAAAGATTACCTTGTTAAATAAATTATGGAAAATTTGGAAAATGTTGTCAATGAGAGTTTAAATACAAATGACTCTGAATTGAGACAATTGTTATGAAAATTCTAATATTGAAATGGAATCCTTAACTTATCTTGCCGATATTAGCAATTCTTTTAAATCTATAATAAAGTATACAAATTATTGTAATGATTTTTTATAAGTATAATACCATTTTGTCTAGCTCCTAGACCCTATTGAAAGAATTTTTAGATGCGGAGGCCTAATACTTACACCAAAAAGAAACAGACTGAGTAACGAAAAACAGAATAGGTCTCGATATATGCGAGATGGTATATAAGAAATATATATCATATAAAATCAAAATGTTCCATTTTAAAGAATGATTTTTGGATTGTATGACTCAAAAATATTTGCACTGAAGTCAGGTTGTTTAATTTTGTTTTCAATATTCATTATTCAATTTAAAAGTGCCTTTTTTGTACCTTTACCTAGGTACTGGAAATTCAGGATAGCTTTTACCTGACCTAGGTATATTTTTTGACATTTACCTTTCCAATCACTGCATTCAGTCAATCAACCAAACTCAGCGTTGAACATATCCAGCTCATTACCAACAGAGCCAGAGTTTTCTGATCGAACGTTTATGTGCATATTTATTCATCGAACAAAACTCAGCGTTGAATATAATCAAAGTCATACCGGCAAAAGCATCGAGCGGTTGAGCTAGAGTTTTTTATTCGAACACTTACATATGTGTTCAATCGAACAAAACTCAACGTTTAATTCTAGAGCATTCCTCTTATTCTCTCTCTTTTTTCATATCTGTCAGCAGCGCCGTCTCAGCCTAAGCGTCTTTGTAAGAGTGTATTACAGGGTTCCCCAAGAAGAGAGCGCGAAAAAATGAAAAATGTGTCTCTCTCTAACAAAAAGTGATGCATTTCTTCGGCAAGCGTTCGGTGTGAATTGGCTAGTATGTTCGGACCCCAGGGGCTATCACTGGAGAACTCTGGTGTATTAATAAGAGTTAATTTTCGTTTAGTCTAATCCAGAGTCCGGCACAAGGTAAATTTTCTAACAAGGTGACGTATTCCCCACACCTGCTCTCTGTCAAGGGTTCTTATTTTTGACAGTATGAATGTTAACGGCGTCGAGTAAGGTTGTGTAGCGTACGATTTTTTTCATTGCCAGTGAAAATTTGCTCATAATCAAAATAAAATTTAAATTATTAAGAAAAGTGTATGTGTTTTCGGTTCATATGTGTGTCTTAGCGAGGTGACAAAAAAAAATGATGGCCCCTCACCATATCGGAGTACGTCACCTTGTTAGTAAATTCACCTTGGTCCGGCGCCTCCCCATCTGAAGTTCGCTCTGCGGCAGCTACGTCGAAACACCGCCAGTATACGTGCTTATACTGTTCTCTTTTGCAACAACAAGGAAATGCTTAATGAGCGAGCTCTCTCGTTGTTAAACATACACACGCAACGCCAAAATGAGCATGTGTGTTTTGCCGGCCCCTGCTCAATCAATCAAAGAAAACACCCGAACTGATTGGAATGAAGACGAACATGATTATAATCAGAGTGCCAATAATAGGATTGAAACAAACTCAATGGCGAACATGTTGTGTAGGCAAGTTTGATGTATAGAGTGTAAAGTTTGTCTATTTGGGTGTTGATTAATGTATGAGCGTTTTGCAATCGAACGAAGCAGTTCTCTGGTACAAAGTATATTACAGTCGCGCTTGACCGACTTTCTTACTTGTTTTTATACTCTGTAGCAAAGGTACACAAAGTATATTAGGTTTATGCAAAAGTATGTAACGGGAGAAGAAGTCATTTCCGACCCTATAAAGTATATATATTCCCCGCAATTTGGAAAAAATGTCACATCTTCCATAGTTTTGAAGATAGATGGTTCGTACCTTCTAGAGATAGTTAGTAATTAGCATTATTTATCGATTTGAAGAAATGACAAAGATCGAAAGAACGGTACTCAAGTTATGTTACAGTCGGGCTTGACTATTGCATTTTGTCTTTCGTGTTTAGTTTTTTAAAACCATTCTCTACTTTATCGCAACTTTATTTAAAATTGAAAATTTTGTTTATTTCTGCAGGAACGATCGTTAAAGTGTAACCTTTTGCCACTCATTAATTTAAATTTCGCTTTCCTATTCCTTTCTTAGCCCTCAAAATCACTCTACTTGGCCTTACCACCATCAACTGGAAGGAATCACTCAACTGTCCACCACAAATTGAACACAATGATAGCACCAGACAGTCAGAACCGGTTCAGGAAAACTATACCGCAACTAAAATTCACATTAGCGACACACAGCAGCTAGCAGCTGCCTTAACTCTATTACCGGGCCACAATCAAATATTCAACTTTCAATTTCAATTACCTACAAGCTTGCCAGCCACTTGTCGATTGGGTTATGGCTCTATAAAGTACACACTAGAACTTATGATAGAAAGAAGAGGCAAATTTATAAAGTCTTTCCAACAACGTTTGATAGTAAAAAAGTGCCTAGAATTTAATGAGTTGAGGCCTCAAATGAAGGATTCCCTAAAACTAGCACGAAGTGTTTTTGTACCAGGTCAAAGTGTGGCTTATGAATTGGTTACCAAAAGTGGCCATAAACATCTAACCCGTCTGTGTCAGTGTGTTACCTATCAGAGTGACAAACCTCAGCAGAAGATTAAAAGAGTAAACACTATTTTAGATGAAAGCTGTGAACTGCAAGATGAGCTTCACATACCCCTAACAGCGCCCATAATGAGTGATGTGGATAATAATAGTCAAGAACCCATACAAATTAGTTATCATGTAGAGACTTGGGATGTCGACAATCAAAGTCTGCAATTACCTCTGTATGTGGGAACTGTGGCCCCCCCCACTGTGACCTCTCAGCTGACTCACTCTCTCAGTGAAAATGCATCCCTGTGTTTTATTAACTTGGGTAAGTCTGGGGTGCTTTCTGATGTCATAAATTTTATTTAAATTAATTATTTGCAGCTTTGAATCCAACGGAGTTATGGACACCGCTTAATCAGCTACTGGCCCAGAGCTGTTCACGGGAATTGAATGTCTTGGGTATGGGTAAACACTGTGAGCGCATCAAGTTACTTACCCAACGTGGGAAGAAGCAATCGTATGTACGATTAGCTATGCGATATTTCTATAAAACATTGCTACCCTAATCTAGAGGGGCAACAGCACGTGCTGGGAATTGTGTGTTTTGCAATTGAGTGGAATTTCAGCGTTTTATATGTAGATTCCCAATAGTTGTTCGTATTTGATTAAAACTAAGTGGGTTGTTTTTTAAGTTATGTGATGCGAGCACTAAAATTAACCAAATTTGCATATTCTTTATAAACTTCTTTAGTTATTGGGTTTAATAAGTGTAACTAACTTTATTTAAAATGACTTAAATGCCCACAATTACTGTATGATTGAACAGGCGTGAGCTGTTGGCCATGTCCGAGGCCAAAAACTGATGCTATCGAGTGGTTACGATGATTAGTGTGGCCAGAGCTGCCACAGTACTCCCCGTCCAGTGACCATGTCAGAAGGAATGACTTTAAAGCTTTTAAGTATGTCAGGGATGGATGTCCGGGGCGATCATTTACAGGATTTGTACAAGTTCTAATGTGGAGGAAACCTTGTGTATAATTCTCACTGTGATGTATTTGTTGGTATCGTAGTTGAGTCGACGAATTGTTTCCGATAAGTGTAGAATCAGATAAATCCGTTGTGCTGAACATGTGCGTCGAGTACAGATGTGCATAATTGCGTCTATATTAACCTCGCGTTTAGGGCGTTGCCTCGATTGGGGGTCGATAAGCAAGTTCTCCCAAGCAGGGCTAAAGTTGCCTCGCGTTGAGGTGGTTGTTGTCCTCTAGCTGAGGAGTTCGAAGAGCCTGTACCGCATGGTTCTGGACGTTGCAACGCGTTGAAGTGCCTCTGATTAAGGACTTTGCTTTGCCTGGATGAGGACTTTACTTAGCCTCGATAAGAACTTTGCTTTGCCTCGATGAGGACTTTACTTTGCCTCGATGAGGACTTTGCTTTGCCTCAGCCTAGCATTAATAACCAAATAGCAGGTCGCTTGAGGTCGTTCAGAAATGGAAGTCGCGGAAATGAAAGATCTGATAAATTGGTCCGATGCTTGACCAATGTTGCGATTGTGTACATGCAGCTGCAGGGCGATGAGCAACTAGGCGTGGAATGCACGCGGACAGCCTGATGTCGACAGCAGGGCATGGGTTTGGAGTGAAGGCCGTGGACTGCATGGGCCGCAGCAGGGCTGTGTGCTTGTGTCTTAAAAAAACTCGAATTCGCAGTCGGACTTTGCTGCATGTGCTTACAAAAATAAGACCATTTGGTGGCAAAAAATTTCACGAAAATTGTCACTACATAATTTTTTGCAAGAAATGAGTCCATATGTTAGCATGAAAAACACACACGTTGTTTTGTTAGCTATTCGTAAGGCTAAAAGTCAGCATATCGTGAAACGGTACAAGCTCTCTTAGTCGTGGAAGTCGAGCACGCAGTATAAAAACGAAGTTAGACCCGAACGCTTGATGAACGTTGACCAAACGAGTGGTGCGATTTTGGCATTTGCGGGAAAAAGCGGTGTTGACGGTGAATAATAATAACAATTTGATAATTATAACTGCGCAATATATTGTTGGTGAGCATCGAATTTAATTACATATTGGGATTATTAAATTTGTTTACTTAATACAGGGCACTTTCTTAAGAACTGCAAACAAAGACTAAATCGCTAACATCAGCAACGAAATCCAACATGAAACTCACCATTAATAACACAGTGCTACAGTGCGAAATAACCTGGGTAATGACATAGTGTACGCTGTAGAGCAGGTCGCGTATAGCACTCCCTCCTACTTCGTTTTCCTCCGGGGACCCCCAAAATCTGAAGTTATGGCCCAAAAACCGTTAATTGCTTATTTTACTTACTTAACTTGAAATAACTCGCGAATAACGTGCGAAATAACCTGGGTAATGACGTAGCGTACGCTGTAGAGCAGGTCGCGTATAGCACTCCCTCCTACTTGGTTTTCCTCCGGGGACCCCCAAAATCTGAAGTTATGGCGCAAAAACCGTTAATTGCTTATTTTACTTACTTAACTTGAAATAACTCGCGATTATACCATCTGATTTTATGTAACTTTGCTAATTCTGATTGCGACGAGAAGATTCTTTTATAGTATATTTAATGGCTTAAGAGATTTAACGCGATGGCTGAGAAACGCAGGTTACAGATCTGGTATTTTCAATTTTTTTTTATAAATTCCTACTTTGGCCACCACTGGTTTAACTATTTTATACAATGCGATTTTTCCTTAAAGTTTATTATAAGAGCCCATTTAATTCTCCGTTGAACAAATGTTTTCTCGATGAATTTGGTTACCTGATGACGAAGTTATTTGCGGATATCTAAGCACACTTCGACAATCTAGTATATTTTTTAAGTGTGTTAACAGAAAATCGATTGACATAACATTAAAGCCCCAAATTTAAATATAGTTTTTCATATAATCACATAAATGTTTACATGTATGTGGGGTTTGGTGACCTATTTTTGATTTTAGTCAATGTTACAACTGGCTAGCTCAAGGTCTTCTTTGGTTGATTATAAGCCTTTTTATATCCAACACAAACTAACAGATATTAATTACAACATTTTGGAATAGCAATTGGGTATGTCCGTACAACGATCGCCGTTTCGAGAATAACCAAATTCTCTCATCAGCGGACTTGTTTTACTGTTCACACTTCAAATAAACATCCAGTTAGTACTTATATTCTCAGGCTGGCGAATAAAGACATAGGAATTACACTATTATAAATTCGCAGCCCGAACTTCGGCTATGGTTTTTTGTTTGAAGGTGTTTTGTTTACCAATTTGCTGTAATTAATTCTGTTGCTTATGGCTGCTGCTAGGTGGTTGGGCTATCCGTCCAATGTTTACATATTTGTTTGACAATTTTGGACTAAGATTATTCCTGTTCGAGTGCTGTTAACCTATAGGGCCTGGATGAAAATATTATAGTCGGGCTGGAACGACTTTCTTCTTTATTTTATTATTCAGCGTATGTTCCAAGTATATGATTTCAAACTCTGCAAATTCCGCACAAAAATAGTTGTTAGTTCCAATCTAGTTAACTTAGTTATGGGCTGCCTCCAAAAGTCCGGGGTTCGTCAGCGAGCGGCTCATGTCTTCCTACCTACGATAAACAAAGTTTCCATGTCTGAAATATTGAGTTTTACGTTTTTTTGAGTTTTTTAAGAAAAACGAAGCGGCACTCTGAGGTGTTTTCATGCCTTCTCACGTAAGAAGTAGGCATGAAATCGGTACTTCTGGCATGCATTCAAGTCCGACTGGGCAGTTACATAGCTGGTGACTAATTAGATGTAGTCCAGTGGCCGGCAAAACACATGCACATTTTGGACTGCTAAAGTTTAGCTACGCGAGAGAGCGCTCATTTAGGACATCTTTGTTGTTGCAAAAGAGAGCAGTATAAGCTCGTATACCGTCGGTGTGTCGACGTCGCTGCCGCAGAGCTTTGTTCAATACACTGGAGACGGAGACGTGCCGGACACTGATCTAGTCCTATATTTCCACCCTCGAGACTCATCGTAGCTGTGACCGCCTTCGGCTTAATGTTCTCCTGCTCTTGTTTTTAGATAAGCTTTTTCTGCAGCTAGTTTTTTTATGACATCTTTTTCGATACTCAATTAAATGTTTATGTTATTAGAACAATTTTCTACTTGAAAATAATGCGAATTTCAAAAATTCATGGAATATTGTGGAATGAGTGTAGCAGCTATATATGAAGATTTTAAGATTGTGGTTTAAGTACCTAAATAATAACTTTAAATTACAATTTTTTAAAGCATTTTCCTACTTACCTTATGCTTATGCTAAAGCTTAAGTCAAGCACAAAATACTTGAAATTTTGCTTTCAAATCTCAAAACTAAAAGAGCAACCCACTTATGTAGATTCCAAATGTAGTAGTCAATTTATTCTGAATTCTTCTTTTCGGTTTGACTTATCAACGTTTATTATCTGCTGATAAATACTGGCATCGATTGAAGTCATTTGAGAAAAAAAAACTCACATAATATTCAATTTTATTGTCCACTGATGAACGCTTTAGTCTGTACTTAAAATAATTAAGTAATTAAATGTGTTTATATAATAAATTAATGTATGAATGTTAAAAGCGTTTCGCCTTGGCACATATTAAGTTCGTGTTTTGCTTCATTTAAATTGGATGGCAGTTAAAGTAAGTATAATAATACACATGGGCATTGTGAAGACGGACACGATGGGATCCAGTCTTGAGAAGTATATATATATATACCTATATAAATGTATATACGAGTGTTGGGTAAAAATGCTTAAACTGAACAATGTGAGTGACAGTGACACGCTCAACTTGTTGCTCAGATGTTCAGTTGTACTTGTTCATTTGCTCACTCACAACTGAACAAAAAAGAAAAATCATGTGAGCAACAGAACAAAAAAGTGCAAGTAAGTAAGTAGCTGAACAATTGAACATAAAAGAGCAACTAAAGTTGATCTACTTCATTTAATTAGTTTAGTGATTTACTCATTTTGTTCACTGACTCCTGAACAACCCAACACACTTAAATATGTAAATATATTTATAGATAAAGCAACCTTAGCTCTGAACACTTAAGTATGTTTTTACGTATTTAACTAACGATCCTTTTAAGATCCTCTTTAAGACACTTTTCAATTAAAATTGATGCTCATCTTGAGCCTGTTCCACCTGAATTTGATGTACCTGGGCAGATACGTCCAACACTTCAATGTGTTCTAGCTCCTCGGCTTCTGCCTCAAGCTGTTGTGACAGGGGACCACACAGTGATCCAAAGGTATCCAGACTACGACCCGTATGATCTGTGTCTAGGGAACCATACGAACGATATAGTTGCATATCCAGTCCAGAGTCTTCTATACCATGAGCTGGAGCGGTGCCTATAAAAGTGCTAAAGCCAGGAAACTTGGGCAAGTGTATGCGCTGCAACACGGAGGCTTGACTCTCCAGGGTCTGTTGACTGCCACCCAAGGTGGCAAAGCTAAAGGAGGGCGGCACTGCAAAGATTATAAATATCGGTTTAGTTCCTAAAATCAACGGTCTGTACTCACAACAACTATCATATGAGGGCGGTTCATCATCATCAATCGTTTGATGTGCTTCCACCACGGCTTCCTCATCGGTGGTCTCCTCGGTCACTGTGGCTGGTCGTGGCATAACTCTCTCAATCAGACGTTGTCTCTCTGGTGTGGGTGTTCTTCTGGTCGGTTGCTGTGTATGCACAGATCCTCTCAAGTGCTGTATGGGTGTGGTGCCCACAATAATCGGCACCGACAAATCCGTATCATAGTGAAAACAACCCGTCTTCAACTTCAATTGGAGTGTATAGTGTAGGAACACAATGTAGTTGGGATTCAGGGTCGAACGTGGCGTATCAATGGGCATACAAATGCTCGACTCATACAATCGCTTGGACAGTCGCAATGTGCGATCGGATATCAGTTCTTTGCCCAGAGTTTTGGTATAGAAATTACGTTTGACCGGCTTGCGGGAAAGGAATACAAAATGTTGCTTAATGGACACTTCCACTCCAATGATATCATAGTGCGGCGATTGGTTGTCCACCTCCAGTCGAAAGGGTACCTCTTGCAGTGGAGTGAATCCAGAAGCGGGCAATGTTAAAGTAGAGCTAATGGGACCCGAAATACAGGGCCAATGACAAAGATATTTTATGTTCTCATCCTTAACGGGTAGCTGTGAAGAAGTGGAGATGTTGTTGACGTAAGTTGGAACTGTATTAGAAATGCAAATGATCCAAACAAAAATTTCGAACTACGGTAAGTATTTGGACTAGAGCACGATTTTATGCCTCACTGCTAGTCGGAGCTAAGCACTTGCCTCATTACGCGCGTCAAGGCAAGCACCCGCAAAAACTCAACAGGGATTTGTTAGTGAAGAGCGTCGAGTCACTCGCAATCATTAAAAGAGCGAGTAGCGAATGGAAATACAATAAAGGACCCGACTGTATAAAGAACTAGATCTCAAATAGTAGAAGAACAGGAAAACCTTAACTTTACATGAAGGCTCCTTTTGTCTGCACGCTTTTCAAGTTTGTTTCAAATTTTTGCCACGGCCCCACAATAAACAAATAAGAAAGTCGGTCAAACCCGACTGTTATATTCTCTATACCAGCAGTAGCAGCTGAACGCAGCGCTCCGGCAGAAAACCTTCTTCTGCTTATAACTTAAGTATTGATCATCCGATTTTTATCATTTCGATCGATAACTAATGCTAATTACTAACTATCTCTAGAAGGTACGAACTATCTAGCTACAAAACTGTGGGAGATATGACGTTTTTTTCAAATTGAGGCGGCGGGAGGGGTCGTGGCAAAAATTAAAAATAAACTTGATCTGCCTGCAAGTATAAGAAGCATATTTCCCTTACATGTCAAACCTCTATCTCTTACCATCTCTGAGATCTCTTCTTTCATACGGACAGATAGATCAATTGAATACCGTTGGTACAGAGTATAAAAATCCGCATTTCTTGTCCGACTCACTGTCATCCTGCTCTACTGTCTTTAATAGAGCCAGTGCCTTAGTTGTTTAGCGATCCAATTTCTTTTTCAGCAGTTTCCTCTTGCAGGAGATTATTGGATCTGAGGTTATAAAAAATTTGCAATATTCCTTATTTCTGGGATCTTAACCCTCTAAGACGACAATTGTCGACAATTGTCGGAACTAAACCAACTAAAAATATGTCCAATGATGTAGGCATATTGTACCACTGATCTAATAATCCGCATTCGACCATGCACATGTAAACTGAAATATTTCTGTTGTCGCAAATAATCTCAAAATATCCTATATATACGCAGAATGTTCTAAAAATTGAAAATAAAACCCGTTTTTCGTAGTGTTTTTATTTAAATTTTATTTGTTAACCTTTTTGAATTTCTTGTACAAAAATATACTTTTAAATATTTTTAATACAAATCAAGGAAGAATGCACATTTAGGGTATTCGCCAGCCCTAGTAAAAAGCATCGCTGCAAAACGCATCGGAGTCGATCCATTTCGGAGTAGGAGACTCCGGAATTTTTGGTAAGTCCGAACCGAACCTGAGCAGATTAAAAGAGCTAACAATGTCGCATCTGTTCACATACATAGTTATGGATATGCCGAATTGTAGACTAGCCAAAACAGTCACTGCTATGATGCTGTCGGAAAAAACACAAATTTTTGACAATTGGCTGTCCTTATTTCAGGATCATGAGATATCCATAGACCTTCAAAGCGTCGGATCTTGGGAAAGATCTCATCAATTGCTGTTGGAGAAAGCTGTTAGCAGAGAAAGAGACTCTTTTCTAAGTCAAGCCAGGCAAAGTGTGGTCCGAATAACTTGCAAAAAACTAGAACTGAATCTGGAATCGCTTAACTATTTTCATGACCGTTATGACACTCAAGCAATCTCACTTATATGTCGGGCACGCTGTGAGATGCTTAGTCTCGACTACAGGCCGCACTGGAGCTCTGTTAACACAGATTGTAGCCTCTGTAATTTGCACGCAACTGAAGACGTCATTCATCTGCTTGGGGTATGCCCAATTTTAGCTGAGATAGGAAGTGCCCATCTGGGAAGCCGTTTAATTTCAGAAGCAGACGTCATAAATTGGCTAAATGGCAAGAACTGGACAACTTTATATATAATATATTATATATAATATTTGTAACTTTTTCTGTAAATTAAATTATGTATCTTTTCTACCTATTTTTTTGTCTTGGTCAATGCTTAAGTCGAAAACTGTGTTTCTTTGTTTTAAATATTTGTTTGTTTATATCGTTAACAATGTACAAAAACTCAAATGCTATGGCTGACGGTTAAAAATCAAGCCAAAATTTATATAAATAAATATCTATCTCTTGAATTAGCTGTTCCTGCAACATAAGTATAAGTCCAGCATACTTTTTCTACCCATATATTTTGTTTATGCAGAGATTGAGTAAGTAATAATGATATATTGCTGGAAGACACACTAATGATTCACTAATACCAAGTGTGTTAACTGAGGGTAGAGAATTTCCGCAAAGTCGCGAAATTTTTCTTCTTCGTAGGTGGTGCATCTATTTATTACCTTTTCAAAATGCACATCTTCATTTAAAATATTTTCTTCTATACGCTCTGGGTGCGTTTGATAGACTTTGTGAAACTGAAATTTCGTCAGATATCCAAAGTAGTGCTCCTTTTTTCGGCCAAAGTGGCGAATCGCACCTACTAATACTAATTTTTGAACCCGCGAAAAAAAGTATTTTTACGCACGGATTCAATGTAGCCGCACTGTCTCCTAGCATGCTTCTTCTTCTTTCTGTCTAGTTCAACGTAAGTCCAGAATCTGTACATCAAACCGGAAGGACGGTTTGACAGCTTGCACATATTTCCGCACTTTGGACACAATTTTTCTTTACGGATGACATTGTGTTGACATAAGAACTCCCTTAACTCATCCGAGCTCATACTCAAAAAACTTGAGCAAAAATACTTACACCACGTACAAACGCCCATTTCTCAGCAATATTCAGCAGACTTTGACAAATTTACACGATATTTATTTTAAATCAAACACATAATTCAAAAAGCATATGCGATTACACATATTCTGTATGTGCAAAAATGCAAACTTTGAAATTCAATTGCAAGAGAACCGCGGGTGACCGCCAACTGTTTTCTGCACGTAAATTCTTCATAATTCGCGGAACATCAAGGACATTTTTATACTCTGTACCGAAGGTACATAGAGTATATTAAGTTTGTGCAAAAGTATGTAACAGGGAGAAGGAATCGTTTCCGACCCTATAAAGTATATATATTCTTGATCAGCATCAACAGCCGTTTCGATATAGCCATGTCCGTCTGTCCGTCCGTCCGTCCGTCCGTCTGTCCGTCCGTCCGTATGAACGAAGAGATCTCAGAGATGGTAAGAGATAGAGGTTTGGCATGTATGGGGCATATATTTCTTATACTTGCAGGCAGATCAAGTTTATTTTCAATTTTTGCCACGCCCCCTCCCACCACCGCAATTTGGAAAAAACGTCATATCTCCTACAGTTTTGAAGATAGATCGTTTGTACCTTCTAGAGATACCTTGTAAACAAAATTATTTATCGATTTGCTGAAGGAATGATAAAGATCGGATGAACGATACTCAAGTTATGAGCAAAACGGCCAGTAAACACCCACCACCCCCCACCCATCACCACAGCATTCTATTGAACGGCAATCTTAGTGAGAGAGAGAGAAAGAGACAGAGAGAGTGAAACTTAGAGATGAGCGAGTATAACTCGTGAGCAAATGCGAGCTACGACGTTAAGGGTACAGAGTATGTTATAGTCGGGCTTGACCGGCTTTTTTTCTTGTTTTTTCCAAATTTTAGGCCATGATGGGCCTATACTAAACATTTAACATAGTTTTGAGTAACTGATTTTGTTGTCACTATGAAGTATCTCCTTGCAACAATGGAGTTAACATCACTCAATTTCAAAGTGTGCTTCTATGATAAATTTTCTTTGTCTTGAAACAGCTGTACAGTCGACCATGGTGAGTGTGTGTTTTGTTTTAAAAGTTATGACAAACATAAGTTAGGCAGACTCTAGTTTATATAGACAACGGTTGCGCAACCGAAACCGCTTCTGTCAGCAATTAGTCAGCTGTTTGCTCCTGAACCCCGGTTCTTCTAAACCCTCTCCGTGAACCCGAACCCAAAAAAGTTGCTCGGGTTTAAACCCCCGAGTGAACCCCGGCCGATTTTCAGGATGTTTTCAGGCTTGGTAAAAAGGTAATTGGTAAATTTACCACACATAAGCTAGTGAGCGACCCCTTGTGATTTAGCCTAGTAATTGTTGTGGTAAGCCAGCTGTTTTTTCCAGGTTGCTACTTGAGAGTCAAAGCTTATTTTGTGAAAATAGTACAAACAATCATTGAGCGAAAAATGGATATGGACACTTGTCATACATCTCTAAAAAGACTCTCTAATGATAGTGAAATAGCAAAGCAAATAACTCTAAATATTTGAAAAATTTTGGTTATTTTGATGTAATTTGACAGGTTCAATTTGATAAGAGTTTTTCCTTAGAGAATTTTGACAACCGACAATTAACAGACATATGATAAGTGTAAGGGCAGCTTTAGGTATGGACAATGATGCAGTCAATGAAGTGATGCATTAGCTTAGGGAAGATCTAACTGCAATTGCATGATGTCTGCGAGGAATCAAGCTCTGTGTGCCCAAATCAGTCAACTGGAGAACCAATGTGCAGCCATTTTTCAAAGATGGTTGCTTTCCCCAAACGTGCCACTAAAGATCAGCTCTCTTCGATTTCTATTTACCATTTTACGAGGACTGGTAAATATCCTAATTATAATTGGGCAAATTAGTCAAATTTTAAGCCTTCTCACTACTCGCGAAAATATATTACACTTTGGAAGCAGATTACTCGGCTCCTATAAAGACTAAAGCATTGCTGTTCTTTCAAATCTTATAAACAATTGAATATATTTTCGTTTTATAACCAATATGTACACCAAATATAACAAAACGTTTTCAATTAATCTATACATTTGGGGTCTAATACGCCACTGAACGACGCTCTAATAGCTTCTGATATCGGTTCAGTTACTTCTCTTGGAGTCCGGATTAAAGAACTGGACTACTGAAAAATCTACTCAAATCACTTTTTCATTAAAGCACAAGATTCAATTCCCTCCGAAGCCTCGGCCATATGTCTAGGATTAACCCTCGTAAGCCGCTTGAAGTGACAGACACATATCAAAGTTAAGATAAACCAGCTTAGTATAAAAGTAAACAGAACAAGCTGGCTTTTGAGGCAGAGTCTTAATCAAAAACTCAGAAATAAGCAGCGATGAGCCAATTGGACAATAGCTAGGACACACTCCTGATCACTGACTGGAGTTGAGGGCATTACATCCCTCCCAATCGCTTAATTGCGCCCCCCCTCCCACACCCTCCCTCCATCATTTCCATCCCTCAACTTACCGCAAATTCTGTATTATAATTGAGATCCAATGTTTGCACCACATTTATGGGCTTACGAAATACCTCATCGAATCCCCATGGCTTATCAATGGTCAGCGATATATTATAGCCGATATAGCCATAGGGTCCCTTGCAGGTGCTAGGACAATCGGGTGGGATGCGCAGTGTGAGGATGTAAACATGAACGCCAGCACGAAACAGTGAATTATCAAAGACATTGGTGCGTGAGTGTAAATACTGCTGATGTCCGGAATAATTAGCTGTTTCGCTCTTGCCACTCATGGACCACTGAACCTTGGCCTCGCCCTCTAAAGTCACATAGACCGCTGCGGGATGAAGAATGGGTACATTTTGGGGGGAACAACTGCGGAGAAGGCACTACAACCCACCATTCACACGCTTCACTTTGTCGGTACGCAACAGAATGCGTCCACTGATGTACTCCCCGCTATTGTACACCGGATTCAGGCGATCCAGTTGGAAAACACAGGTTGTGGGCATTTTTCCTGAAACCCAAACAACTTTGCTACGACACAGCCAGACGCGCACTGAAACTACACTCTTTGTTACGCTTCATTCTCTGGCCACACACAGCATCCAGCGTCAGGCTTTCGCTTTTCCACTACCCCCGGGGTGGAGGAAGCGAATCAATAAGTTGGCGCCTTGTCTACATGTCTACTGTCTGCTTCTGGGTCTAAGCGAAACGTTCGGAAATGGAGCAACGGCTTTGGCTTTGGCCCTTTCTGTTTCTTTGTTTGGCCACCGACAATAGCGGGGCGGATGATGCTGGCGAGGTCAGGCTCATATAAATTCCCTCCACCTATTTGGTTTTTTTTTTGTTTTTTTTTGGCAATAACAAACCACAACAAAACAACAAAAGCTGTCTACTTTATTTTTGGCGGCTAAAACGCAACACACGCATGCGAAATGCGTCCACCCTTCTGGCTCTACTGTAATGGAACAACAATGATTTTACACTTCCATTAAGGCCACAAAGTGTTTACGCACTTTTGCACGATTAACTTGATATGCATAATTGGAATAATGAGCTTGATGAAATTTCAGCATTTCATTAAGGGTTGCTTGTCACAGGAGAGAGCGAGGGCAAAGAAAGAAAATTTCACGGTCATTTTCATATAAACTGAGGACCACAAAGTGAGAGGTGTGGGTAATCAGAATGTCTTTTAGAGAATAAATTAACACGTGTCAATTCATTTAAGTAATTATCAAAAAGGTTTTTAAAATCGACTGATACCTATAAGGAATTTAAATCAGCTTATTGCCTCGATTTTGTAATGGTCAAAGTCTTACTTGCATTAACAATAACTATGGGTATATTTCTAACAAAACACATGATCTTTCCATATACTAAAAATATGTAAAAGAAACTTATCTCTGACCATCCGCAGCATCGATATCAGTCTAAATGGTAACCAACTTTGAAATAAAATTTGTTTGGTAATGGTCTTAAACGCATCCCAGTTCAGTGTAGACAAAAGGCATTTTCTCCGTGGTGACCAAATCAATACATGCTCCTTTTTATACCCTTGCAAAGGGTATTATAATTTTGCCCAGAAGTTTGCAACGCATAGAAATATTCATTTCCGACCCCATAAACTATATATATTCTTGATCAGGGGGACGAGCTGAGTTCATTGAGCTTTGTCCGTCCGTCTGTCTGTCCGTCTGTCTGTCCGTCTGTCTGTCCGTCTGTCTGTCCGTCTGTCTGTCCGTCTGTCTGTCCGTCTGTCTGTCCGTCTGTTTCTACGCAAACTAGTCTCTCAGTTTTAAAGCTATCGAGCTGAAATTTTGCACAGAGTCTTCTTTTTACTGCACGCTGCTAATATGTCGGAACCGACCGGATCGGATCACTATATCTTATAGCTGCCATAGGAACCATCGGTCGAAAAATGGGTTTTAGTGAGAAAAACTTTTTTGTTTTCAATGTTAACGTGATTAAACTCGGTCATTAAAAATATTATTCACTTTCAAACAGATTTGAAAATTTTGTTCAAAATCGGATGACTATATCTTATAGCTGCCATAGGAACCATTGGTCAAAAAATGGGTTTTAGTGAGAAAAACTTTTTTGTTTTCAATGTTAACGTGATTAAACTCGGTCATTAATAATATTATATGCTTTCAAACAGATTTGCAAATTTTGGTCAAAATCGGATGACTATATCTTATAGCTGCCATAGGACCGATCGGTCGGAAAATGGGTCTTAGTAAAAAAAAAATTTTTTTGTTTTCAAGTAAATCGTTCTTAAGGTCGGTGATTCTTAATATTAAACGCTTTCAAACTAATTTGAAAAAGTTGATCGACATCGGGTGACTATATCTTAAGGTTGCCATAGGACCGATCGGTCGAACATGAGTCTTGGTTAAAAATTTTTTTGTTTAGTTATGTTAGCGTCCTTAAGCTCGCTGATGACTTATTTTATATGCTTTCAAATAGATTCGCAAAATTGGGCCGAAATCGGATGACTATATCTTAAGGCTGCCATAGGGCCGATCGGTCGGAAATTGAGTCTAAGTGAGAAAAACTTTTTTCAGACGTTTATCTGTCGGAAAATAGGTTTTAGTTACAAAATTTTTTGATTATTATGTAAGCGTTCTTAAACTGTGACATTTGCATTTGCAAGGGTATAAAAACTTCGGCACAGACGAAGTTAGCTTGGCCTTCTCGTTTTTTATCGTTTTTTCATAGACTTACTGAAACTTTTTGTATTTTATCACCAGGGTCGTGAACTGCTTCTTGGGCCAACTCTTTTTGGTATACGATCCATCTTCCACATGTCTCCGGAATTTGTTATTATGTCTTCTTCAAATAACTGGCAGCATATTTTGCCCTTCAAATGGTTTGGAGTTGGCAACGTGAAAAACAAATTTTATTTCAAAGTTGGTAAGCATTTGGACTTATATGTGGGGTAATATTTAAATGTCGTGAGCTGGTAGCTCTAATATCATGGTTAAAATCTGGTAGTACCAAAAAAAAGTTTGACATTTTTTAGCATAAGAGCAGTCTCACAAATTTTTGATGTTCTAGCGCTAGTTGTGTTGTTTACAGTGAGTTGAATGGAATTTTCAAGAGACGGTTTTCGTTGAATTATTTTTCACAACTTTCGACGTGGATTATCTCAACAAGAGTGTGTCGATGAACTCAGTTCTTTGTATGGCGATAAAGCACCTTCAAAAACCACTGTATTTCGCTGGTTTAGTGAATTCAATTGAGGTCGTTGTTCGCTCAGCGACGAATTCCGTGAAGGTCGTCCAAAATCAGTTGTTGTGCCAGAAAACATCGTTGCTGTGCATGAACTGATAATGCAAGATCGGCATGTGACATACCGTGCGATTCAGGCATTCCTGAACATTAGTTCCAGCCGGCATATGTAAGATTTTGCATGAACACCTTGGCTCGTGTGGATTGGTGCAAAGAAATGGTAACAAAATATGAAAAGCGGTGTTTCAAAAGACGTTTATAGGATCGTCACAGGTGAGGAATCATGGATATATGCGTAAGAGCCGGAAACAAAACAGCAATCGACCGTGTAGGTGTTCCAAGACGAGCCAAATTTCACAAATGTTGTTCGCGCACGAAGCACTGCGAAGCAAATGGTCACCTGTTTCTTCGGCCGTATATTCAGAGAAATTTTGCAAAATCAACCGCTGAAGACAAATCATTCTCCATTATGACAATGCGAGCTCTCACACCGGCCATATCGTCAAATTGATGGGCCAATCGTCGTACAGCCCTGATTTAGCATTCAATGATTTGTTTTTATCCCCAAACATGAAACATAAACTGAGTGGAGAACGGTTTTCTACTCCGGACGAAACTGTTGATTCGTTTAAAACCAATGTTTTGGAGGTGCTTCAATCGGAGAGGAAAAATGGCTTGAAAAATTAGTTTGAGTGAATGCAAAAATATGCATAAATATCCATGGAGAATATTTTGAAAAACTATAAAGCAATTTTTATTTAAAAATGTTTGTTATTATTTTCTATTCCCGAAATATAAATAGTACGCCACGTATTATTATTATTATAACGTAAAATGTTAATAAATGAATTCCATGCTTAATGTAAATTAATGTTTATATAAGTTTATATAATGCGGTATTTCCGCAAGCTTGTCATTGCAAGCGCGTAGTTCTAGTTGTATTCGTCGCATCGGTTCACGCTAGAGCGTGTTTGATTTATTGTTGTTTGTTTTTAGTCGTTCGTGAGTTATAGCGTCGCAAACATGGAGCAAAATAAAGAGAAAATACGGCATATTTTACAGTACTACTACGATAAAGGCAAAAATGCATCTCATGCTGCCAATAAAATTTGTACAGTTTATGGACCCGATACAGTTTCCATTTCCACCGCACAACGATGGTTTCAACGTTTTCGTTCTGGTGCAGAGGTGATCGAAGATGCGCCACGGTCCGGAAGGCCTGTCGTCGAAAATTGCGATAAAATCGCTGAATTGATCGAAAGAGACCGGCATAGTAGCAGCCGTAGCATCGGCCAAGAGCTGGGCATGAGTCATCAAACCGTTATAAGCCATTTGAAGAAGCTTGGATTCAAAAAGAAGCTCGATGTATGGGTGCCACACGACTTGACGCAAAGAAACATTTTTGCCCGTATGGATGCATGCGAATCGCTTCTGAATCGCAACAAAATCGACCCGTTTTTGAAGCGGATGGTGACTGGCGATGAAAAGTGGGTCACTTACGACAACGTGAAGCGCAAACGGTCGTGGTCGAAAATCGGTGAAGCTGCCCAGACGGTGGCCAAGCCTAGATTGACGGTCAGGAAGGTTCTTCTGTGTGTTTGGTGGGATTGGCAGGGAATCATCCACTATGAGCTGCTCCCCTATGGCCAAACGCTCAATTCGGACCTGTACTGCCAACAACTGGACCGCTTGAATGCAGCACTCATGCAGAAGAGGCCATCTTTGATCAACAGAGGCCGAATTGTCTTCCATCAGGACAACGCCAGGCCACACACATCTTTGGTGACGCGCCAGAAGCTCCGGGAGCTCGGATGGGAGGTTTTTTTGCATCCACCGTATAGTCCGGATCTCACACCAAGTGATTACCACCTATTTCTGTCCATGGCGAACGAGCTTGGTAGTCGGAAGTTGGCCACAAGAGAGTCCTGTGAAAATTGGCTCTCCGAGTTTTTTGCCAATAGGGAAGCGAGCTTCTATAAGAGGGGCATTATGAAGTTGGCATCTCGTTGGGAACTCGTCATCGAACAAAACGGCGCATATTTGACTTAATTCGCATTATTATAACCAATTTTATGAACAATTGGAAATTCAATAATCTGCACTCCAATATGCCTCTGAAAAGAGCCTTTCAGTTGCCCTTCAAGTGCCTAGAAAAGTACCTTTTATGTGGAGTGCAGATCCGAAAATGCTGACATAAGTGCTTTTAATGAGCCCGTCCTTAGATAGCAGTAAATATGCTCCGAGTACCCTCATATTTATGTGTTTACTCCGAAATCGCTCTTAAGCTTGGCTCTTTTCAGACACATAATTTGGAGCGCTCAGAACTTGGTTTGCTGGGATATTGTTTGCAGGGATGATCATTTTGGCGTTGCCTGTGTGCGTTTAGCCACTGACACGATGTTTAATACTTAAGAAATTGCTTCACACGTCCACAAATAAGACCCAATGATGACCAATGATGGAGAATAGAGAAACTACTATAACGAGAGGGGAAAAAAAACTGACATCAGCCTGCGAATCCACTAAAGCACCGATGGGCAATGCAAAGCCCGCTTGGGCCTCAACGCCCGACCCGTTATTCGGCCTAAAAAGCAATGCGCAATAAATACTCGGTGGACTCAGCGCATAAGGAATTGTTTCGCTTCGAGGCGCGACACGCACAAGCTGACGTCGCAACAAGTGCAATGTGCTCGCTTTGAAGTGAGTTAAAACCACAAGTCCATGAGTGTCGGCGTCTGCCCGTACAAGCAGACGGCGCAGCAAGTGCAGAGTGGGCGACCGAGACTCGTTGATAAGGGTGAATTTTACTGTTGGACTGCTCCCAAGCTCAAATTTCGTACCCACCGCTGCACTATAGCTTAACCTATCTTAAACACACTAAAAAAAAATACTAGATCGCCGAGGTGTACTCAGAAATATGCGAATAACTTCGTCAAACGGTATCCAAATTAATTAGGACCACATTTGTTCATCGGAGAATGAAATGGGCTCTCATAATAAACTGTAAGTCAAAATCGCATAGAATAAAATAGTTAAGCCAGTGGTGGCCAAAGTAGAAATTTCGAAAAAAAAAAGTTGAAAATGCCACATCGGTAAGCCGGATTCTCAGCCATCGCGTTAAATCACTCAACCCATTGATTAAATTATATAAGATTTCTCTCGTCGATATCGGAATTGACAAGGTTTTAAACAATTAGTCGGTCCATGCGCGAGTTATATCAATTTAATTGAGGTAAAAAAGCAAAAACCGGTTTTTGGCCCATTACTTCAGATTTTGGGCGTGTTTGGAAAAAACCAAGTATGAGGAAATGCTCTCGTGAAAAGTATGTGCAAATTTTTTTTTTTGTAATAATTTATTTTGAAATATTCTTGGACGGTTTCGAGAACTCACGAAAATAAATTTTTATGTCGAACTTCACATGAATAGAAATGTGAATGCTTATTGCACAGTAGTCTTATTTGAATGAAGAAATGTGCCGATATAATTTTTATGACATTTGTAATCCAGCCACAACACAAATTACAAAATAATAAATTCAAATACTAATACTACAACTACCATTGTGCATTGTTCGACTTTTAAGAAAGTTTTGGAAACCCTCAAATGTTGACGAAACAAATGAAAACTGCTCAATTCTCCAATTCTCTAGTTATGCACTTTACTCAGATCTTAAGAGATTGTCGCTTATAGCATTTATTTTCAAAGCAGGGCAAAACTTGTATGGGCTTGAATCGCCCATATGTATGCTACGCCTGGCGTCTATGGCAATCAAATTATAATAAATTTTATTAATTGTGTACGATAACTGAGTATGAGTAATGAAAAGCGATCGAAGCTGCAGCGTCAATGGCCTAGAACCCATGCCCATGCCCATGCGGTGATAAGATAAGCTTCATAAAAACAACCCAACACTATTCTGCTGCTAAGCAGTCATACCGATAGCAGAAAAAAGCTAATGTTTAAGTAGCGAAAACATTTGTCAACAAACGCCAAACATTGAGCAGACGTCGTGGAGTTTACACCTGCCAGAAAATGATTCAAACGTGTGACATGCAATTGGACCATCCCAGTGGGATCTATCAGGCCGGTGAAACGGTCAATGGGCATATCTATTTAACATTGCCCGAACGTGCGCTAATAAAAGGTAAGAGTGAGAGTTAAATGGATGATTCATAATGAATTGATAAAAAAAATAAACTCAAGTGTGGTGAATCATGCGATTAAAGATTAATTGCTCGCTGAACAAGTGAACCAATTGGAAATTTGTGATTTCTTATTTAATGAAGTTTTTGTCAAAATGATTTATTTCTAGCCATTTCCCTGGAGGCCAATGGTTTTGCGGCCACGGCCTGGGCAAAACCGCAGAAGACCAAAAAGCAAACAGAAACCTCAACCCAAAAACCTCCCCTCTGTTTCGAGCATCGTGTGGATTACTTTGCCAAAATTGACTATTTCATAGGTTCGGAGGTTTCTACACCACAAATTCAGGAGGCTGGCAACTACCACTATGGTTTCAATGTGAAATTACCCACAAATTGTCCCACCAGCTATGAGGGTGCACATGGACATGTACGCTATACAATACAAGTACTTCTACACAGTAGTGCAGATCGGACTGCGCAAGTGTTATGCAGCCGTCACCTGCAAGTGAACCATCTAAATGATCCGCGCCAGCAATCCAACCAGTTGTCGGCACCCTGTGAGCTTCAGCGTTTGGAGCAGACTCCACGTCTGAAATTCTGGCAAAAACCTTTGCATCTGCAATTGCAAATACCGCGTCGAGGTTATACACCAGGAGCCGGCATTTCAGTGCATGTCAAGCTGCACAATGGTCAGCGTTTGCTACTGAGTGAGGTGATCTATAAGCTAAATATGATCAGCACCTATGTGGCCCTGCAGCGGGATAAACCCAAGCGAAGTGATATGAAAATTGAAAGGCAAAGCCTATTGATCAGCAGTCATCAATTGACCAATCTGCCGCGTAATGAGCTGGAGCACTTTCAGCATTTGCATATGCTTCAAGTGCCTCAGACGCCGGCTACCTTAAACTCAGCGGACTGTGCCTGCCTACAGATTGGCTATGAGGTAGAAGTGGAGGTCAAAACTTTTCAACCGAAACGTTTTATTATGTCCCGAATTCCTGTGATAATTGAGGAAGAGCTACCAGTCTGCAGTAAGGAGGAAACATGCTCGCAAGAGCTTGTACAGGGTACAGCTCCACAGATGACACCCACACCAGAGACCGCTTATATATCTGCACCAGATCTAAGTCAATCGTTGACATCTTTGCGTAAGTTGAGAATTTTAATTTATAAAAAAAAACCGTAAATAATATTCCCTTTTTATTTTTTATACTAAAAAGCCACCAATTTCCGTGAGGCAGAGTTCATGGTTGCCACCAATTTGAACAAAACCAACAAACATGCGTTGTCTGGTGAACATTTGGATTTTAGACCACGTTATTTGTACTACCAAATGGATCAAGCACAGGCCGTTGAAGCTGCACGTTAAGTTAGAAATTTTAGATAAGTGAAAATAGTTTGAAAACATTTTTCATTAGAATGAGAAAATTATATAAATATTTTAAAGGTTTTTTTTTAGATAATAGTTATATGTAAATATATAAAAAAAATTGTTTACAAAATAAACTTGTGTTTTTTGATGGGTCAATTTAGTTGAGTTTTTATTGTTACTCATTCCTGATGGAAAATGAAAACTTCATTTTATTTCCTTATTATTCTCCTATGCGTTTCGGTCGCATTTAGCGCTCTTATTGTCATCCCAATGTATACACCGTACAAATTTTTGAAAATCTACATACACAAATGCGAGAGAAGCCGCGGGTATAAGCTAGTTTCCTTTTCTTGTTAAAGATTTTCAGAATAATGTTTCTATTTTTCAAAAATGATAAATTTTTCTGTACCTAGAAATGATGAATCAATGATGTGAATAGATAATGATTGTCAATTTTAATACTTTTTTTTTGCGGTAACTCCTCCCCAATACGATTAAGAATTCTGGTATTCCTGAAATAGATTTCGATTTTATTTTAATTTTGAAAACGATTTGAGTTAGATAGCGTACCAACATGGCCTCGCCAGGCTATCTTTATATTGTGGGTGGAGTAAAAAAGCGTACATTATTTCATCTCGTCAAGGAAATTTGATACTAGATACTAGACAATTTTAAGCCGGCTGTGCATTCTACTAAACCGTAATACAGGGCCGCTCAACTGAATAGGATTGACTTTTTTTAGGTTTGAAACGTTGTATCTTTGTTACAAGCTCTCCGATTTAAGCGAAATAAATTTTGTTGTATAAAGAAATCAGTCATTTGTGAAATAGCAAAGTTTCTTTTCAGTTTGATTTGTTTTTATATCATTTTTATTATTTTTTCAAAAACAACAAACAATCTCCATTGTTTTTGGCTCAACTGAATAGGTTTGACCACTAAATTAATTAATTATTTCAAACATTCGGTTTGATAAGGAATCATAATATTTTTAAATTTCATTTAGTGAAATTGTTGACCAGGCTTTTTTAATTGCTTCAACTAGGGTCCCAGAGTCACTAAATTGTTTTCCTCCTTAGTGTACTCTTCTGGACAAAAGGCCACAAATGTTCTCGATAATGTTAATGTCAGGGGAGTAAGGCGGCCACTAGAGCAATTTTACGTTTTGGTCTTTAATCCACTGTTTTACAACCCGAGCGTTATGGATGGGAGCGTTGTCATGTTGGTACGTCTAGGAATATGACCATAAATCTCCGAAAACTGGGGAAAAGTCTTTTGGAGCACAGTCTTGTACACATTTGCGTTCATCTTCGAGGTGAAAAACGATATGGCTCCCCACACCATTAATCCACCTGCACAAGAGTGATGACGTCTTAAACAACATTCTTCCTTTCGCATATCGTGGAAATAGTAATTATAGCCATCCGGTCCATCGAGGTTGAACTTCTTTTCGTCGGAGAAGACCACCGTCTTCCACTTCTTGTTCTACGTCATGTGTTCTCGGGCAAATCAAAGTCGTGCTTCCTTACGAGCATCATTGAGAGTTGTTTTTTTTTTTATTTTCAATCTCTTCAAGTGTTTGGCGCTTCGAATAATTCGTTTTGCCGTGGCCACACTAGCATTTACGCCGCATTCTTCCTTAATTTTACCAGCAGAAAGGTGGGAATTTGAGGCAGTTCGTAGGATAAGTCGCCTCTCCGATGCTGTTGTTGCATATCTTTATCCTCCATTCACAACGTTTTGACTTCGACCGATTTTCTTGGTGTTTTAATTCTCTATTTCATAGTGTTTTAAGCCAGATTCAATATAGCCTTTTATTTGACCTTTTTCAAAATCGGTTAAAGGTTTTTCGCGGCCCATTTTACAAAAAAATGATAGCAGTTGCTTTAAATTTTGGAATACAAAAGAATTAAACTCTTTTCAATCACGCAGTCAATCAAAAAGTGAAGTCAAAAGTGTCAAACCTATTCAGATGAGCCAAAAATAGAGCAGGCATTTAGCGAATTTCACGATGAAAGCAAAATTCTGAATTAACGTTGCATTTGTCCCGTTACTTTTTTCTTGCATATAATGAGTAAACAAATGAAGTTTCAAAATAAAAAGAAGAGATAGAAAAAAAATTCAATTGGAACAAAGAAAGAGGGAAAAATGTAAGAAAGATTTTTCAAACCTATTCAGTTGAGCGGCACTGTAACTTTATTACTAACCGTTAACTGTCTTGTTGCTCCTATTGATGGTCTCCCCACTGTAGTAAGCCGGGTTGGGTCGATCGAATTCAAATCTGCACATTCATGAATAAGTTCTATGTTTTCAGTTTCAAATATGAGATAGAGATTAAATTTACGCTGCCTCTCAATTTTGACCGGTGTTAAACGATAGGACTGTGACACATTTTGATCGCGTCGCTACCAATTTGATAGCGTCGCTAATCTTAAGATCTCAAGATCTAAATCTCAAGAGACAGAATTAAATAAACGAATTGAAGAAATAGTCTTATTTTAGAATCTTAGATGATAATTCGAATATCGTTGCTTAATTAATTTGATAACAAAATTTTTTTTTAAATTTCGTTAACGGGAACAGATGATTGTTGAACAAACCCATTACACAGTGCACCACAAAATTTGGATACCAACGAGACCAACAAAATTTGAAAGGTACCTATGGTAGTTTAAAAATCTCGGCCTCTTGAAGTTTTCTGATTTTTTTAAAAAATGTCTTGTTTTTAAAGCCTATAACTCATAAATTATTGTAGCTCTTAACCAAGCCTTCAAAACACTTCTTGAGACCAGCTCAAAAAAAACAGTCTTCATGCTCAAAATCACTAAAATGTACAAAAATTCTACCTTTTCCATTGCTTTTTATAGAGTTTATAATAAGACAAACAGAAAGGTTTTTATGTTTTAAAGCTTTAATATTTTAATTGGCTTCCATTGACATTCTCTATCTCTTTTGATATTGTTCCCCGTCCGAGTCCCAATCCCAAGATACATCCCAAGATACATCACATTCATCATCGTCGTTATTTCCGTTGTCGTCTTTATCTTAACTAATCGAATTTTTCCGACTCCACCAACATACCTCGCCAAGCATTGAATCTATTCTTATTTCTTTGAACCTGTTTTGCATTGGCATGCTTACTTGGTGAAACCGTTCGCCTTGCTCATCTGATTCGCTACATAGAGAAACAAAAAATGCAAAAGCTACACCAAAATGAAGGATTTTCAACCCATGTTTCGTGTAGCTTTCATTTTTAAGAGAACTGAGAAAGCTAAACGCGACATGCAGAAAAGCTACACGAAACGTGTTGAAATGAGAAAGCTACACGCGACGTGTTAAAAAACTACACGAAACGTAGGATTTCAATATCTAAACGCGGCGTGCAGAAAAGCTACACTCCACGGGTTAAAATGAAAAATCTACACGAAACGTTATGGGTTGAAAATCCTACATTTCCGTGAAGCTTTTTTTTCTCTGTGTAGATAATTGCTTAGCGAATACTTCTAGGTGCTTATTTAGGATTTCAATTCAATTCAATTTCAGGGACATCGAAATACCGATAGCTTGAAAAGATTTTAACATGTTTTTTTCCCAACACTTTTAAATTTTCATTACAGTTTTTTCCCAAAGCTTTTGTAATAACCACTTTGAGAGAGTTCCAAGCAACTAGATCATCATTGAAGTGGTGGCGGTTTTCAAAAGATAAAAGCAAAAAAAAACCAATGGAAAATGTAGAATTTTCGAACATTTTAGTGATTTTGAGCATGAAGACGGTTTCTTAAAAAGAGTTTTGTAGACCTGCTTAAGAACTACAAAATTCCTGAAGACAGTAAAGGAAAATTTCTCAAAGTTTATGAGATATAAACTTTAAAAACAAGACATTTTTTAAAAAAAAACAACAAAGTTCAAGAGTCCCTTGCAAGAAAATCTTAGCCAATCAGACCAAACCCAGCCAGAATATTTTTAACTTCTATAGATACATTTCAAATTTTGTTGGTCCCGTTGGTATTAAAATTTTTTTTTATTCAAAAATGGTTCACAGTGTTATATACCGTCTGGAGGGACTATCGAATTTCATATTTTGTTTTAACATTATTATAATACGTGAGTTTCTTCACTGTTTTCGTCAAAAATTATTATAGTCCTCCCTCTAATCCTGCTCAATGATATCGTCATCCGTCCTGATACTTTCACATGACAAATTGATCCTCTAACTGCTCTTAGAAATTGAAATTCATTTCATCTAAACGGCTTAACGGAATGTTATCAAACTGATCCATTGAATCATCATCGAAAAAAACTGATTTTTTAAAGCAATACGTGTTAACCTTAATTAGCAGAAATAGAACTATGTCGGTTCGAGAATTGGCAAAAAATCAAGCATAAGCTTGTTAATGATACAAAGGGTGAAGCAAAGGAATAACCTAAAGGCATACAAAAAACAAAAAGCTTCAATGAAAAGTCAGCGACAAGTAGAAGTTGGAAAGCAGAGAGCCCGAAAGTAGAGTTGCCGGATATTTAGAAAATATCTATATCGGTATTGAAGAAGTGTCATTTGGATATGGATATTTTATTGTTCAAAACTTCGATATTATCGATATTTTCAATAAAAAGACACATTTTACAATAAGCAGACAAACTGAGGTAAGTAAGTTGACTATTTTGGACTCTTTTTGAAAACTACATTCTGAGTCTAGAGATTGGAGCTTCAAAATACAGACAAAATCTAGATTTTGGGACGATTTTTTTTCTTCCATCTTGCAGCTATGTGTCAGACAGATTTACTATACAAGTTCTACATAGAGATATAGTCACATAAACTTACAAATTGCAGTGTAAATTGTGAGCTTATCCGACACATAGCAACTATCTGGAAGATCATACATCGGCCTTTACTTTGTTATTTGTTAGTTCTTGTGAAAGAAAGCTCTATGAAGTAGATCTGGGATTGGCGCTAAATGTATTTGAGTAAGTTGAACAAAAATAAGTATTTTGAACTAGCAAGTTTTAGTCGGCTTGAGGTCATATCATGTTTACACTTATATGTACTAAATCGAATCGAATAATGTTGCAACCAACTTCATTAGAAGTCCTATGCCTATATGAAGCCAATATTGGTGAACTAGAGTATCGGCAAATAATAAAAACCAGACATCGCTTGCAAACGCGGGACAAATTGATAAATAAGTGTTTCTTTGGGCTAAATAAATGGGAAAACAATTCTAAAATTTTTAGAAATCCACACACAAGGCCAAAAACGGCATCGTTATACACAAGCCGATCGGAATCAAATTTCGTTGGTAATGTTTTTTTTGTGCAAAGAAATGGAAGAACTAATCTCCAATTTTGGGAAGCCCGGGGGAAATGCGGGGGTTCGTAAAAATGGCAGGTTTCAGGTCAGAGATCCGAAAAGTGAGGTATAAGACATTTTAGATTTGAATTGGTGGTTTTCAAACACTTGAGATAAATTTCAAATTAATTTTTAAAGTTCGCTTCTTTTATTTGGCATTATATTTTTAAATCATTAAATTCGCAATAAACTATTTAATATTTAAATAATTTTTAAATCAAAGCAATTAAGCAACCACAGAGAAGACAATAAAAACTTAATGCCTCAATGCAAAGTTTGAGATGCTTAAAACTAAATAAAATATAGAACATGTTTTTCAATTTAAGATTCTTCTTTATCACTGGCAGTTGTACTTAGTTAAAAAAAAACCTGAGTTTGCATTTGAAGCGGTGTAAATATAAAGCGTCCAATAATTATGAATTTGCATTCCAACCGTAGGATGTGCTTGGAGCTGCATTAGATGTTTGAGGGTTGGGAGCACTGGGTAAAATCAGCACTGGATAGGGAGGCTGCTCCAGCAAAGGAGTTGCCGGATCATCTGCTGCTGGTGGAGCCGTAGGCATTGCAAAATTCGTGTACATGGGATATCTGGGTATAAAATCATCGGTACTATTGTGTTCATTTACATCCGTATCAACGAATTTCTCGCCTATGTGCGTGGCCTGCTCAAATGAGGGAGGTTCTGCGTGGAAAATTAAAAAGAAAATTACTTTTAAATAAAAACCTGCCTTGAGACTACTTACTGCAATTGTCATAGCTGGGCGGCAAATCCGCAGCAGCGCCAGCTGGTGTATCCGGTGTCTGTGGTATCCAGCTAACCGCATGCTCAGGATTCTCGGCACTCTGAGCCAAAGGTATAGTGCCTATGGTAATGGGCGTTTCAATCTCTCCATCCGTGTGACAATCTCCCGTCTTGATGTACATGACAATGAGATAGCGCACAGTTAGTATGCCATCATTCCGAGAAGATGGTGGCACCGGCGGTATGACCAGAGTTCCATTTATAACACGCTTGGACAGACGCAGTACCCGTTCAGCCTGACCATCTTCGGTGAGGTTATTGCTATGCTCCCGAGACTTGGAACGGGGTGAGCTGGCTCTAAATGTATAAATCTGTTTCAATTTCAACTCAATGCCATCCAAGTCATAGCCATGCGATTGATTGTCTATCTCCAGGGAGAAATGGATTCTCTGACCCGGGGCATAACCACCAAAGGGTATGGTCAGCAGAGATATGACAGGACCCGATGAACAAGGCCAGCAGCAGAAGTACTTGACATCCTCACAATTAAGTGGAATCTGTTGGAGAAATTTTTTATAATTATTCTTTAAGTCATTTTTCATAATAATCTCACCAGCATTTCCGGATACGAATTGAGATTATAGGTCTGCAGCACTGTGAGGGACTGCTTAAACTCATTGTTAAATCTCCATGATCGATCAATTACCAAAGATAACTCATAACTGATCTTTCCATACTTCTCCACGCACGACGTGGGACATTCCAGTGGCAAGGGAATGCAAAATGTGTACGTATGCGTGCCCCTGGGTAGTTCTCCTTCGCCAAACACATTGGTTCGTGTATCCAAATATATTTCTGTGCCCCGAAAATATTCCGTATAGTGCTGCGTCTTGCCATTGCTGGTACGTGTTCTACGCTCCTCCCAACGCACTTTGGCCTTGCCTTCAAATAGAATGTAGACCTCTGAAAGTATATGAAAAATAAAGAAACTCTTCAACATTTTTGTGGTAATTTCTTTTTGGGAATTCTGCTTTGTGCCACCCGTTCCTCAGCCACAGTGGGATGAGCTTAATAAAAATTTGGATAAAATTAGATGCAGATTCCCTGCTGTTTTAAGCCTCAGTACTGAATTTGTCACTGTTGATTCAGACCTGAGAACTAGTAATTGCTCCAATTCATGACCGTTTTCAGTACTACCCATGAAACTAACCCATGAGTTCAGTACTGAAATCATGCCTGAAACAAGAGAAGGTCATGACGTAGTAGGCCTGCTCTGTGTTAAATACATGGCTGAAATGCTTGTAAAGGCAACCATGACCAGTACTGATTCAGCTCTTATTCAGTACTGAGCGGTACTGAAGGTTTATTACAAAACTTTTGACATGTAAGCTATAATGTGCTTGAAAAGGGCTTTTGCAAGCGTTGCAGGTTGGCAGCTTTCCACATGTACAAAATATTTGCTATTGTAAGATTTGCGCATGTCGCTTACATTCTGCTTGGCAATCCAATCGTTCCCTAAATCAGCATTGGACAAGAAGAGCGAGGCCAAAAAGTGAGAGTGGATTGGTGTGCTCCGTGAGCTAGCTTCGACCTGACCACCTCGAACGCTAGCCAGAGACTAAAGAGCTGTTTGCTCTTTTGACCTCAGCTTCGGCATGCGTTCGGCTAGTATATGTGTAAATAGGGAAATTGCTACGGCCCCAACGGGCAAGGCGTGACCATCGCTGCTCTAAATGTTGAGGAAGAGCAAGAGCAGGCATGATACAAAACTATACATTTCGTGCTCATTCTCCTACTCTCTCTCTCACTCGATCTCGTGGCAAAACTTCTCAGCTGGCAATGCTAGCAGACCCGGCCAGCTATAGCAACCACGAGCCGAAGTCAATCGTGTTTTTTCGCAAACGCGAGCCGAGCTCATGATTGTGTGAATCTGTGAACATTGAATTGCAAGTAAAACGGCTGTAGTCTGAGGAGAGCTCTCTTGCTCACCAACACAAGCACACTTTTTTGTACTCTTCATTTGGCCGGCAATGAGGCTAGGCAGCTGGCTCTCTTCAAAAAAATTTACAATTAACTTTGAGCGAAGGCAAGTAACAAAATAGTGTACAAGGAATTAAAATTATTTCTTTAAAATAAAGTAAGTGCGGTTTTAAAATCATGCAATGTCGGCAGTAAAAATATTAAGAAAATATTAAAAAAAGCACATCTTAAACGATTGTGAGCATCAAGTTCAAGGAAATTTACTGCCGATAAGAAGTGCATTCAAGCTTTCTCTTTCGCCATTGTCATTCATCGTTTGTAAAAATGTTTTCATTCAGTTTATATTGAACAGTTTACTTTCATAAATAAATTCTATTGCAGAAACTTCACTTGAGAAAATGGAGGCAAGGAAGAGGACATTGTTTTTGACTCAAAAGTAATGAAAAACGCTAATTAATTTTTAATTTCTTTGGAATTATTTGAAAATGACCTCCATGAAGTGAATATGTATGTACAGATACAACGAAGTTTGAGTGCTAAGGTATTTTTAAGAAATCGAATGATGGTCGCACTATATAGAATGGACGATGACGAGAAGGTAGAGGGGAAACCATAGACAGACAGTATAGACCAGGGTTCCCCAAGCAGAGAGCGCGAAATTGTGATTGTGTCTCTCTCTAACACACAGCGATGCATGACTTCGGCAAGCATTCGGTGTGAATTGGCGAGTATGCTCGTGCCCCAGGGGCTATCGCTGGGAAACTCTGGTATAGACCAGTGGTGTCCAGACTCACACAATCAGACACTGCGCTTGTGTGCCTAGCAGCGAAACACAAAGTAGACGTCACAACAAACAAATGCCACTAAAAAAAGCCTCTTGAAGTGAAACAAAAAGACGAACACGCGCATCGTAAGAGAGCAAACCGCCGAGCGTGCTATTTATAGAACAAACGTATTCTCTCTCTCTATACGTGTGTCGGCTGCGACGCCGGCAGAATTATAAAATGCTATCCCATAGGATAGGCGTTTGGCAATTTGGACATAGACTAAGATATCTAGACTGAACGATTGCGCAGTCGACACCATGATACAACCATAGAAGGTATGGCGCTCCCTCAGTGCTGTCTCAGCTCGGGTAATTTTGGTTTAGTGTGCTTATGCCACTTGAAACGGAAGGTTGTGTCCGCGTATGTCATTTTGTTGTCGCTGCATTGCAAATTTGCGTGCACTTGTCAAATTGTTGTTAATAATATAATATTTATGCATATATATGTATTTAAATCTGTAACTGCTTTGTTTTTTTCTTCTACACACACAGTAAATTTCTGTGTGTTTGACGTTTGCGCTTGCTCTCGCGCTCTCTCCTGCTCTCTGGCGCTCTGAGAAAAAACGTTCAGGTCATTTTCTGCTCTGAGCGCCATACCTTCTATTGTTGTATCATGGACGACACCGCTTCTGTCAGAAAATAGTCAGTTGTTCGCTCTCATTTACGCTCTCTGGATACATTTGGTCAGCTGTTCGCTCTCACTTACGCTCTCTGGATACATTTGGGAATATGTCCGTCTCGCTCTAACCACTGTGTTTTCCTACTGGCTCTGTAAAGTATCTTTTTGGGCACTATCGTTTAGCACCGCCAAAATTGAGAGGCATAGCATAGGCACGCTCATAGTCTCTGCACACTGAGCACATTTTAGGGAAACGAATCATGATACAATAACTACGAGGTAGCGCAAACGAAAGTGTATTTTCGCATGCGCGAGAATTTATCGAACCACTGGGCTGAAACACAGACAAAATCCAGGGTCGCACATTCGTTGTATACATTTTTTGACAGCTTTTCGCACTACATCAGAAAATCGAAGGCTTCCATGTCGGTTCGATACACCAGATTACAACATTGAGTCATCGAACCAAGCACGACTGAGAATATCGCAGCTGCGCAGTGCGCTACCTTGAATTTGATGATGATGTAAAATAGAAATGAACACTGGCCACATCTAACCTCTTTTATCTGTCAGTCAATACTCTCTAAAATGTTTTGTCCAAAAATATGCAAAAATAGCATCAGATCTTGGGCGTTTTGGTATATGGGCAGTGATATTACCGATCAATTGGCTGCTCCAAATTTGTGAATTAATATCAATTGGGTCCTCTGCGTAGAAGGTGGAAAGATCTGCATCATGTCCGGAATGGTGCGAGCACCTCTTTAATCACCATCATGAGGCCTATTCAAGTGTTTTTCTTGCCGACTTAAGGCCTATACTCAGATGACATAAAAAATTTAGTTTGGCACTATATTTCATATAAATATTGCTGCCGTTCAAAAACAATCAGATTTCAAACTATTCATAATTGATTATATTTATGTGAAGTATCGTTCCGAACTAAATTTGTATCTCATCTGAGTATAGGCCTTTAATATAATATATAAAATAAAAATATGTAATAATGCATGACAAGTTTCTCTGCCATTACATAATTTCAGGAGAAACACCGTCAACACTGTTGAATAGAAACATTTTGCTTCAAGATGTTAGATGCTGCTCAGTGGAAATAGCCTTTTACTTTGAAGCGTTTAATAAATTTCAAAGCAGCGTTTTATAAGCGTTTTGCTTATATCTGAACGCTTACAAAAACGTGTATTTTTATATGTATGAAACTGTTTGCTGGGCATGCTCAATCAGTGGACACTAGCTCAACCGCACGATGCGTGTGCCGGTATGACGCTGAGTGAGTAACTCTGAGTATTTTTGATTCACTAAACGACAAATCCTAATCGATAAAACCAAACAGAAACATTTCAATTGCTTTAATATTTATCCTAAATGTGACTATGGTATGTAAAAATTTTTCTGATATATCTTTAAAAATATGAGTAATCTACTAAACTAAATCGCCCCAAAGAATATTATATCGGAAAATATACTAAAGGAAAAACCACAATAAATTCTCGATCTCTCGATTATTATCGATTGTAAAGAAGACTATCTGGTTATTTCTCATTTTAAGCTGGCTTTCCCAAGTTACATTTGAATAATAATTTCAATCTGAAGGCAATCAGCGTTCACAGAGCATCAAAGAGCGAGACAGCTTTAAAGCACGAGCACTTCAACTCAGGCAGTCGTGATGTACCTGCGAATAACACAACAACCAACTCGCGCTTGAAAAACTTGAACCATTTGTAGCTGACTTGTGCCCACTGTGCACAAGCTGGCAGACTTGTTGCTCTCAAAGTTGACAAACACGCCAAAAAAAAAAAAAGAAAACATACAGTCCCTATCTCTAAAGTAGTGGCCGTTTTCGCTGCAAAGCATAAAATAATTTTGGATTTCGAATTTTGTTTGTATTTGAAGAGACAACAAAAATAAATTGATACTCGTGAATGGGGAGCGGCTGTGCTGAGCTCATCAGAGCTTGCAATTGAGAAAGTAAGTAATATCAATTAATTCTATATTATGGGTGGATTAGAAAGATAAGCAGAATTTAGTTATTAGTCTGTGACATTTTGAAACCGGTTGTGCATTCTACTAAACTGCAATAACTTTATTACTTACCGTTAACAGTCTTGTTGCTATTAGTGTTTAGAACAACGCGTCCATTTATGGTCTCGCCACTGTAGTAAACCGGTTCGGGTCGATCGAATTCAAATATGCAACTTGAAGGCATTTTTATTCTAATAATTAATTATTTCTATGTTTTCAATGACTTTATTTATAAATTCATTTTATTTGCCACTGGACTCTCTATTTCATTCAACACACGACAAGCGACGCAAATGAACTGCCAAATGTGCTCAATAAAACTTATCTGGTTCAGAAACGAAAAATGTTTGGACTGTTTGTGGGAGAGCCAGAGCGTCGCGACGTGACATCATCAGTAAAAGCTTTTGCTTTGAGAGTGTTGTGACCGGCAAGAGCGAAAGCTTTCGTTGTTTTCTTATCATATTTCTTTTTGGTTTTGGCTATATTTGTTTTTGTTTACTTTATAGTTGTTACGAAATTTTTATTGACAATGTAAACAAAAAAGAATCAGATGTTTTAATATTTTGAACGGCAAAGAGTAATGTTCAAGCATTTCAGAGAGTTAGATAAAACATGAAATGAAAAGAAAATAAACGTAAAGCAGCCCTGCAGGGAAAGTGTCTAGTTTAAAACCAGAAATATACCAGTCTCTAAAAACTTGCAACTGGTAGCACTTCCTATCCAAATCAAAGCATTGAAGTCGTCCATTTTACACAGGCATGTCATGGGCATGTGACAATTGTCCCCGGCAGCAGCCATTTGCAACCAGTTTAATGCCAGATGGCATAGGCGGGAGAGAATTGCCCCTGCAGCAGCCATTCTCAATCAGTTTAATACCAGTTTACCTTTGAATGTTCCTTATGACAGTTTGTTTATGTCGCTGCTCAGTATAACAGTACATCAAAATCTGTCGGTCAACTCACTCATCACCAATTCGATTGCAACCAGTTAAAGTTCAGTTGGATTACAACTACATACATAGCTCAAATTAGTATTTCAACCGAACATTTCTTCGAAAGCCAATATTTGTTGTTTCCCAACTCACCCGCATCTAGTTATTTTGCTACCAATTATATTCTACTAGCATTCCAACAGTTTTGTTTTGTTACTAGTTGAAAATTTCTTTGCAGGGAGGGTTCCCCAAGAAGAGAACGGGAAAATGTGACTGTCTCTCTCTCTAACGCACAGTGATGCATGACTTCAACAAGCTTTCGGTGTGAATTGGCGAGAATGTTCGGCCACCAGGGGCACTGTTTTAATGCACTTGCAAATGATAGTTGCAACTGATTATGCCGATCTGACTACACGTCACTTGAATAGGTTCATCATCTCTCCCATTTTAATGTGACAATTTCCTGAATAGTTTAATAAGTCATAATCAATCAGTACGCAAAAAAAGCCTATTTATTACTCATGGTAATTGAGCACAAATATTTTCGTTATTAGAATCAATTACCTGTCCATTATTTTTAAGGGTCAGTTGAATAGAATCAGCTTTAAAAAAACACTTAAATATGTTAGCAAATCGGCATTTATTCAATGTTTTACATATTTCTTAATAATATTAAGACATTTTTTAATGGTTAATATTTTGTGGACACCCCTTATTCAACACAATTTCATAAATTCTGTTTTGAATTGAGTTGTACAGGATTTCAAATATTTGTAATGATATTATACTCAAATTTTCCATAATTGCAACAAGCAATGAATATTTGTTTTCACACTGTAAAAAAATATATTGTGCTCAGTATTTCAAATAAATTCTTCAACGGAATTATTTTTCTTCGATTTTCGCATTTGAGTCATGAGAATTTGACGCAGCCCTAAGAATGGTTTGTCTTTCTGTTGGAGTAGTGGCTTTATCAATGTGTCTTTTCATGATTTGACCATACTGGGATACGTTACGTAAAAAATAGCCCACTACATTTTGATCGCAATACTTCTTTAGATCAAATTGCATTCATTGAAAGCACTTTTTTGGCCCTTTTCCATCTTTGTCAGGCACTTTCCCATTCCCTTTTCAAAAATTATTGTCTAAATTTACCGAAATATTTTTGAACAAAGCGATTGCGATCGATTACGACTGATAATTTGGAGACAAATAAAACAATATCGCATGAACCTATTCAAGTGACTAAAGAAAATGCTATTCATTTCAAGAAGAATAAATTCAAGGAAAAGCTTAAAAAGTAACCGTTACTTGTTGTAGTTAGTTTTTCCTCTCTCATTAAGGGCACATTAAAACCAAAGACTCTATAACTCTCAAAGATGCGTAACGCAGTATTTGAAAATGCCACAAGATGGAGATTTTTTATCGCTTCGCGTCAAATACACTTGTATTTGTATGGGTGCGCCAGATGTTCGTTAACGAACACGAAAGCGAATGGTGGGAGCAAGACGATAGCGATTGGGAGGGCCCATCTAGTAACCGACCATCCACGCAGTGTCGAGCGCACTCTGAAGACGAGAAAGCATAACTGAAGAGAAACGAAGTAATTGATACAAATAAATAATGGAAAGATGCTGAACCTATTCAAGTGACGTTCAGGGTATATACACCCAAACAATTTTTCATCACTTCTTCTTCTTCTTTCTTCTTTATTGGCCCGATGTTGCATCACAACCGCTTGACGTTCTTGGCCTCTGCAATGAATGCCCTCCACTCGCTTCTGCATTGTGCGAGCTGGCACCAGTTGTTCACACCAAGGTTGGAAATGTCTTTCCGCACTTGATCATCCCATCTTAGTGGTGGGCGACCCCTCCTGCCTTGTCCTCCAAAGTCAGCCGCCTTCGCTTTGTACGACTTTTTTACTGGAGCTTCTTCATCCATCCGGATTACATGTCCTAGCCAGCGCAGCCGCTGTTGCTTTATGCGCTTGACTAAACTGATGTCCTTATAGAGATCATACAGTTCGTGATTCATTCGAATGCGGTATCCATCGCCAACTTGTAAAGGTCCATAGATCCTCCGAAGGATTTTTCGCTCGAAAACGCCAATCGCCTCCTCATCCGCTGCTGTCATTGTCCATGCTTCTGCGCCGTATTGCAGGACTGGGATGATGAGCGACTTGTATAGCGCTATTTTTGTTCTTCGAGAAAAGGCTCTGCTCTTGAACTCCCTACTGAGCCCGTAGTAGCATCGGTTTCCAAGAGTAATTCTTCTTCGGATCTCCAGGCTGATGTTGTTGTCGCCGGTAATCATCGTCCCGAGGTAGACAAAATCCTCTACAACCTCAAGTTGTACTCCCATAGTAACAAATTGTCCAAGACGCGTAGACTTCTTGTCCTTGGATACTAGGTACTTTGTCTTGTCCTCGTTTACCGCTAAGCCCATCAGTTAAGACTGCTTCTCAATCTCTGAAAACGCCCTGCTTACCGCCCGTTCGTTTTTGCCGATAATGTCAATATCATCAGCGTATGCGAGTAGCATTAGATCTTTATAAAGAAATGAACCCAATCTGTTGGCATTTGGGCACTGGCGCAGTATATACTCCATCAGTAGATTAAAGAAGTCACACGATAGGGTGTCACCCTGCCTAAAACCTCTCTTGGTATCAAATGGTTCGGAGAGATTCTTTCCTATTTTGACGGAGCTTCGAGTGCTTCTCAACGTCATCATGCAAAGTCGAACGTACTTTGCTGGTGTACCAAAGGTAGACAGGGCTTCAAAGAACCTTGACCTTATCGGTGTGTCAAAGGCTGATTTATAATCAACAAAAAGATGGTTGGTTTTGATATCACTATCAATTTTTTTTTCATCACTATCAATTTGATACTCGTTGTCTCAAATTGTTACTAAAACCAGTATTAGTTTTTTGGTATCAATATAATGCTAGAAATTGTAAAATTGATATTTCAGATATAAATTTGATCCTTTGCATTTTAATATGAAACGAAAAACTAACTTGAAACCAATCCAGAAAGAGGCTCAATGCGAGTGAACCGAAACAAAGGCAGCCCCTATCTGGAGTGGTTAGAGATTCGACATCAGCTATCACACCGAGCATGCAGTGTGAGAGAGCAATGTTTCCGCTAGTCAAGGGCAGGGTGCGTACACCAGACGAATTCTTATGTATTGTAAAGTAATTTAAAAAAATTTAAATTGAAAAAGAAAACACAAATCTTTAAGGATTTTATGTCATACTTTTTAGGTAAGAACAAATAGAGAATTCAAAAATATAGACAAAAAAATATAGTATCAAATTGATACTAAAAGTATGACAATTGAAATATGAATTTCATAACAGATGGTAATAAAATTATACTAAGAAATTAATACAAAAAATTTTGAGTCTGATACAAGTTAGTATCAATTTAATATCCTCTAAATATAATTTAAATACTTTTGTTAAAGTAAACTTGATACTTGAAGTAGAATTAATACTTAATAGTTTCAAATTGATGACTAAATGGTTTCATTTTGATGATTACTTTTTTTTGGGTTTAGCCATGGTGCTGTCAGAACTCAAAACATAAGTGTTAGAATTTTATTGAAAGCTCGCTTTTTAATCTATATCCCAAATCAAATCAATCAAATACTTAGGACTTGCATTTTAACCAAGGGATGTGCTTGGAGCTGCATCAGAGCTCAAAGGGTTGGCAGCAGTACTGGACAGTATGGTGCACCTGAGGGTGAAACCGTAAATAAAACGAAATTGTAATATTTTGGATTTTTTATAAGATTGTGTTATTCTTATCCACGAGTTAGAAAACAACAAAATTAAATATAAATCGAAATTTTTAAGATTAAGCGCAAGTATCACTTACTGTCATTGTCATAGCTGGGTGGCAAATCCGTAGTGTACGGTGAACAGCTAATCGCTTGCGCTGGAGCAAGGGGTATGGTGCCAATGGTAATGGGTACCTCCATCTCTATGTCAGTACTACAAACATCCGTCCTGATGCACAGGACTATGATATAGCGCACTGTTATAATGTCATCACTTCGTGAAGATGGTGCCAGCGGTGGTATGATTAGACTTTCATTTATAACACGCTTGGAAAGTCGCCATATCTTTACCGCCTGATAGTTTTGAGCAACAATTATACTATGTTCCCGAGCCTTTCTAAGTGATGAAGGGATTACAAATTTAAAAATCTGTTTCAATTTAAACTGAACTCCATTAAAGTCGTTGCCATGCGATTGATTTTCCAGCTCCAGAGAGAATTGAATTTCCTGGCCCACTGCATAGCCACCGAAAGGAATGGTTAATACGGATATGAGAGCACCTGAAGAGCAGGGCCAACAGCAGAAGTACTTGACATTCTCACATTTGAGTGGAATCTGTTGACCAAATAATATTATTATTCTATTATCGATTTGTTGGCGCTATATTACCAGCATTTCTGGATACATATTAAGATCATAAGTCTGCACCACATTCACTGGCTTCTGAAACACATAGTCAGATTTCCAAGATCGATCAATTACCAAGGACAATTCATAACGAATATTTCCATGCTGACCCACGAACGAACTTGGACACTCCAGGGGCAGGGGAACGGAAAATGTGTACATATGCGTGCCCATTGGAAGTTCTCCTTCACCAAAGACATTGGTTTGAGTATTTATTCGTGGCCCTGCTAAGGAGGATCATTGGACGGATAGCCCAACCACCTAGCAGCAGCCATAAGCAACAGAATTAATTACAGCAAATTGGTAAACAAAACACCTTCAAAACAAAAACCATAGCCGAAGTTAGGGCTGCGAATTTATAATAGTGTAATTCCTATGTCTTTATTCGCCAACTCGAGACTATAAGTGCTAACTGGATGTTTGTTTGAAGTGTGAACAGCAAAACAAGTCCGCTGATGAGAGAATTTGGTTATTCTCGAAACAGCGATCGTTGTACGGACATACCCAATTGCTATTCCAAAATGTTGTAATTAATATCTGTTGGTTTGTGTTGGTTATAAAAAGGCTTATAATCAACCAACGAAGACCTTGAGCTAGCCAGTTGTAACATTGACTAAAATCAAAAACAGGTCACCAAACCCCACATACATATAAATAATGGTCAGCACGCCATAATGTTTGTAATAAAAACCAAAAAACGGTTTCCCTATTATAAAACAAACACAAAAATACCTTGTGTATTTACAAAAAACTCGTGGCCCTGCTAAGGAGGATCATTGGACGGATAGCCCAACCACCTAGCAGCAGCCATAAGCAACAGAATTAATTACAGCAAATTGGTAAACAAAACACCTTCAAAACAAAAACCATAGCCGAAGTTAGGGCTGCGAATTTATAATAGTGTAATTCCTATGTCTTTATTCGCCAACTCGAGACTATAAGTGCTAACTGGATGTTTGTTTGAAGTGTGAACAGCAAAACAAGTCCGCTGATGAGAGAATTTGGTTATTCTCGAAACAGCGATCGTTGTACGGACATACCCAATTGCTATTCCAAAATGTTGTAATTAATATCTGTTGGTTTGTGTTGGTTATAAAAAGGCTTATAATCAACCAACGAAGACCTTGAGCTAGCCAGTTGTAACATTGACTAAAATCAAAAACAGGTCACCAAACCCCACATACATATAAGTTTTTGTGCAGCTAACCTGTGACGCAGATCTGCCTCCACTCTGCCACCAACTTACTTTGCCCTCGCCTTTAAATTTAATGTAAACACCTAGTGGGAATATACAAATAGTTTAAAATATATTATAACAATGATTAAATTTCAGAATAACAATAACGTACAATTAACGACCTGATTTTATTTCTCACAGTTTGCTTTGAAATTAAGCTACTTGCTTTGAATAGGCTTGTCAGCTTGATTTTATTTATTTGCGGGCTCAAATGCCAGTTGAGGAAGGTTCTTCTTTTTATACCCTTGCAAAGGGTATTATAATTTTGCCCAGAAGTTTGCAACGCATAGAAATATTCATTTCCGACCCCATAAACTATATATATTCTTGATCAGGGCGACGAGCTGAGTCGATTGAGCTTTGTCCGTCCGTCTGTCTGTCTGTCTGTCTGTCCGTCTGTCTGTCCGTCTGTCTGTCCGTCTGTCTGTCCGTCTGTCCGTCTGTTTCTACGCAAACTAGTCTCTCAGTTTTATAGCTATCGAGCTGAAATTTTGCACAGAGTCTTCTTTTTACTGCACGCTGCTAATATGTTAGAACCGACTGGATCGGATGACTATATCTTATAGCTGCCATAGGAACCATCGGTCGAAAAATGGGTTTTAGTGAGAAAAACTTTTTTGTTTTCAATGTTAACGTGATTAAACTCGGTCATTAATAATATTATATACTTTCAAACAGATTTGAAAATTTTGGTCAAAATCGGATGACTATATCTTATAGCTGCCATAGGACCGATCGGTCGGAAAATGGGTCTTAGTGAAAAAAAACTTTTTTGTTTTTAAGTAAATCGTTCTTAAGGTCGGTGATTATTAATATTAAACGCTTTCAAACTAATTTGAAAAAGTTGATCGACATCGGGTGAATATATCTTATGGTTGCCATAGGACCGATCGGTCGAACATGAATCTTAGTAAAAAATTTTTTTGTTTAGTTTTATTAGCGTCCTTTAACTCGCTGATGAATTATTTTATATGCTTTTAAATAGATTCGCAAAATTGGGCCGAAATCGGATGACTATATCTTAAGGCTGTCATAGGGCCGATCGGTCGGAAATTGAGTCTTAGTGAGAAAAACTTTTTTCAGACGTTTATCTGTCGGAAAATAGGTTTTAGTTACAAAATTTTTTGATTTTTATGTAAGCGTTCTTAAACTGTGACATTTGCATTTGCAAGGGTATAAAAACTTCGGCACAGACGAAGTTAGCTTGGCCTTCTCGTTTTAATTTAAATAACTTTCAAGAATTAAAAATAATTTTTCAGCTTCAATCCCCTACTTAGTTTTTGTGTCTAAAAGAAGTCTAAGATTCATATTTTAGATTACGATTCGATTTTTGTAAATAGAACTTACAGTTAACTGTCACAATGCTGAAGGTATTCAGTACAGCCCGTCCGCTGATAGTCTCTCCGCTGTAATAAACCGACTTGGATCGATCGAGTTCAAATTTACATTTCGATGACATTTTAAATGATTATTTGGTATTATGTTTTCAGTTCCAAAACAATACCCGACAAGCGACGCACATAAAATGCCCCAAAAATTCAAATAATCTCAAAATATAGAACAGAATCAATAAATGTTTGAACGTTTGTGAGAGAGCTAGAGCGGATGTGCTCAGTATTTAGAGAGCAAAAGCTTTATCTTGACGTTTCTAAACAGATAGCAAAGCGAAAAAAATAAATTATTTTGTTAATTTTCAACGTGCTTATTTTAGTCTTCCTCCCTTCTGGTTGATCACCAATATCTGCAAAATTTGTAATTCATAAAAAGTATCCAAAATTCGAGTTCCTAGCATCAATAATTTCTAAGATAAGGCACAGCATTGTCATATATTTGCAGTCAGCATGCGCTGTATGCTAACATAATGTTAATATGTTGACTTTAACAACACGGGACAATCCCAGGCTCTGGTTTTGAACGAACAGCGAATTGAGCAAGTTCAGCAATTTAGCTACCTGGGTAGCGTAGTCGCTGTTGATGGAGAGACGGAACTGGATGTGGATTCGCGCCTGCAAAAGGCTAAAGGAGCCTTTGGGATGCTGTCAGCTGTTTGGCGATGCTCGTCATATCCTCGCTGGCTCAAAATCAGGCTCTTCAAGTCCAACGTAATGCCAGTGCTCCTATACAGTTCTTCCACTTGGAAAATTACAACTTCCATAGTGTCAAAACTCTAAACATTTGTGAACCGTAGCCTGCGTCGCATATTCTGCATTTTCTGGCCTGGCAGAATACGGAATTCCGAGCTACTCAGACGAGCGAATATGGACGCAGAATGAAATGGAGCTGGATAGGACACACATTGCGAAAAAATAACAACAACATCGCAAGGAAGGCAATGGAGTGGAACCCGTTGGACGGAGTCGGGCGAACACCAGGCAGACCCAAAGAAACTTGGAGGAGGACTGTCGGTAGAGAGACGAAATGCATCGGGAAAAGTTGGGGAGAACTGAAAGCGACAGCTAACAACAGAGTTCGCTGGAGAGGAGTAGTTGATGCCCTATGTCTCACTCGGGACTGGAACTAGAAGAAGAAGCGATCATAACCGACTTGGTTGCACGAACCGTCCGTCGGCCAAGTTCCTTTTTCCTCACCCTGCACCCGCTTACTACGCCTGACTTCCCTGGTCTTCCCAAGATATCAGACCGTTCAGCATTACGGGGCTTTAACTAATGTGCCTGCTGTTTGGCATTTGTTCTAGTTCTAGTATTTCCAAAATCTCTTTTCTATAAAGCATAGCCTTTTTAATGTAGAATACCTCATCTGTGATCTTTAAAACTTGGACATCTTGCTAAGAAGTGCGTCAAATCCTCATTTTCACTGGTATTACAGAGTGGTTACGGCATGTTTACCGGTCTGTTGTACGTATTTGATGACAATGTGATAAGGTCAAGAAGCGCTTTCATCACCCATGAGATTTTCCTGGTTTCCAGGTGTTGCAATTTAAGAGCAGCTGTATAATCGAGATATCTGTGTATTCTAGTTTGGCTGGATCCTTTCCGCGTCATCCGTTCCGCATGCGTCTTCTTTCTAAGACCATCCATTATGCTGATTCTCTTTGTATTCCAATCCATCACGGAGCCTAGACCATCTTTCCAGTTGAGGGTGAGAGGAGCGCATACCTTATCAAGCTCTTGTGCCCAAAAAACCTTTTTTGGGAACTATCTCGGATGTAAGAAAATGCGGCAGTCGACACTCCTCATGGTAAAAAGGGCTTTCCCTATGTACCCAAGGTGTAAGTCTAAGGTATAGAAGTACGCATCATCCACGCAAGTCTCCAAGGCTAGAGCTTATCCGGGGGCATACGGAGGTAAACTACAATTTTCTTCAAAAAATATGTTTGCAGACTATCCACCTCCTCAAAATCCTCCCCATACATCAATTTTTCTTACCTTTAAACTATCCCAAAGAATTGTACGAATTTTTTAAGCAAAAATATACCATGTTGTATTCAACATAGTCTCACAATAATAAAAAACAAAAACTGTCTACAGAATAAAAGTATGCCTTGCAAAAAAAGTACAACCGACTAGTAATTTGTATGGAATTTCAATGAAAATTTTAAACAAAACCCATTGCATACATTTGGGCAGCATCAATATATTGGGTTGTTGTGAACCGGATACAATTACTAAAAATCGTATATCTTCATTGGAAAAAATCGTAGAATTGTTTGGGATAGTTTATTTCAGTTAAGGAGTTGTTCTGAAAATATCAAAGAGAGTCAAAACAGAAGTATAGATTCTACACAAAACATTTTTTGTATCTTTAAGCTCAAATTATTAAAAAGCTCGACGTGAGGGACAATTTCTGAAAACAGATTCGTGTAGAATCACCACCGACCCTTCAATATACTAGAAAAAGTCTAATTTTGTTGCCTTGTGTAATTAATTAATTCTGTAAGATTAACATTTTTTCCGATAAGTTTCAATTTTGATTGCAATTGCAAGTCGAAAAAGGGCGCTCATTTTACCAAAGAATTTAATTTTCTAGCTGTACTTCCAAAGGTAAAATTCAGACAGAAAACATGTGTTCATCGATCATAGTATTCTCAGGATTGCTCTAGTTTTGCCGATATGTTGAATGCCCACTACTGACGTCACATTCCAATTTATATAACGTAGTTAGTGTTTCATATATTTGGCCATCAATAATATAGCTAAGCGCATTCCTGTTACCTTCGACAATCCTACACAGAAAAAAAACATCGAGATATTTTCAATCTTTTTAATATTGGAGTAAGCCCGGGATGAGCATGAAAATTCAATCTCAACTTACAGGATATTCTACACAATTCAAGCTTTCAGGGATTGGCCCAAGCCTTTCGAACTTGTATCATTCCAAATGTGCTTACTTTAATCCCCTTCGAGATCACATGTTTAGCATAATATGAGTGCCTGCCTTTTACTATTTAAAGATTATTTCAAGTAAATTCTGCTTACGGCTACGCCTGAGCTGATCCACCCGTAAGCTCCAATTTTGGCATACATTTTTCAGCATTTCGGCAGCTATCTCAACAATGGCAGCTGTAATGTTGTCTTCCTGGTCTGCAATTGTGGCTGGCTTGTTCCTGTGCACGAGAACTTCGCGTGGCCTCACAAAAAAATAGTCTTGTAGGTTCAAACCACTTAATCTTGGCAGTCAATGGAATAGTCCAAAATGTGAGATTAATTGCTCACCAAACTCTCCTCTCAATTGGTCCATGGTTTTGCGTGCCTTGTGGCATGTGGCACCGTCTTGTTGAAATTACGTGTCAACCAAGTCTATTTCTTCCATTTTTGCCAAAAAAATGTAGGTAATCATCGCAAAGTACTTTGCTTCATTGACTGTAACCTTACGATTTTCTTAATTTTTGAAAAAGAACAGTCCAATGATGCCGCCGTCCCATAAACCGCAGCTAACAGTGCATTTTTCAGGGTGCATTGGCAGCTCTTTCAATAAAAACACATTTCTCACAGAGCACGAATTTTAATAATAAAATTCAATGATTTGCAAGCGCTGTTCGTTTCATATTCAAGTGAAATTGCTAACCTTACTGAGCATTTTTGGCGTTGCCACATGTTACGAAATACGCCTGAGGTGTCAAAAAATGAACACTGAAAAACCAAATAGCATAAAACATACTCTTTATATAGTTTATCGGTAAGTTAACTATAATACCCTTTCCAAGGGTATTAGTGATGTTGTCACATCCGCTTCACTCGAAGATTGGGTATATTTCAATGGAACTCATGGCATTAGTTAGTTGACAACTTGGGTATTTAGTTTGTGCCTAATATCCCCTTTCCATGGGCATCATCTTCATTTCATTCATAATGCCATGTTGACAAAAGCAGCTAAGTGACTTCACACAGCCGCGTGTTCTCTTATTATTTTTGCGCAATCTGATATCTGAGGCCTCAAAGCTCGAAATTCAAGAAAACCTCAACAAATTGTATCCATTTTATATACTTGTTTATTTAGTTCACTTTTTCCCAGAACTGAAGTGAATACTCTACTACTAAGTACACGGCCCGGTCATCGCGACATAAACAGAAACGCAAATTTTATAATACTGCATTGATAAGATATCAAGATTTTTCTCTCGAATGCTCCTTAGATCTCCACGGGTGACTCCACGGGCTGTTTGTCTCTTTGCTTCTCCGCCTGTTGCTTCTCTTGACCGGGTTCAGTGGGACGTCGTCGACGACGGCGTCGTTGTTTCTTTGGCGGAGGATTTGGTGCTGGACTTTGAAAAGTGTCCACATCGAAGACAGGATAACGTGGAGTAAAGCGTGAGGATTCACTAACTGTATTGACATCGGTGTCCGCAATGTCGGCAGTCATAAACACGGCCTGCTCATAGGTGGGTGGAGCTGAGGGGCAGAAGAAAAAGTGTAATTAAGGGAAGAATTTGGTTATTTTCCCATACTCACGCATATCTGGCACAAATTCCTCATCCACCTCAAACTCATCATCTCCATCCTCGGGCAGTTCAAAATCTTCTAGATCCTCCGTCAGTTCATAGCCAGCATTATTTACCCCAGCCTGGGCCAACTGCATGGCCCTAGCTGAAGTGCAAGGCAAATCGCTTGGAAGAGCAACATTTTCTGTGGGCATTGCCGTGGCTAGAGGTACATTACCTATGGTAATGGGTAGTACAGCCTTGGGATTGGCCATTAGCCAATTCATTACGGCCACCACATGTACCTCATAGGAGACACGCACCACCTTGCTAAGATGCTCACAAGTGGGCGCTGTGGCCGGTATACGTAACGTTTCCGCAAACGATTTCTGGGAATGATGAGCCACCGTACTGCACTCCTTCCTCACCAGCATTATCTTTTCCGAGGTGGTTCTCATTGATGGCAGATCAGCCGTATAGGTGGCCCTTAGATATAGCATTATCAATAGTTTCTTACAATCCGAAGTGGAATCATTCTTGACCTGGGCATGGACCAGCATAAATTGACCAGGTACATAGCCCTGCTGCTGGAGTGTGACCTGCAGGTGCACGGCTTTCGTTTGCATAAAACAAAAGTATTCCAAAGCCTCACTACTGGCCGGTTCTCTTAGCATTTTACTCTCCTGATTCAAATCCAACAGCTTGAGCACTGTGAACCCCACATTGTGAGTGCGATTGGAGGCTCCTGCTTTAAGAAATGTGACCTTGGCCAGATAGCGTATATGTCCAAAAGCACCCTCATAGGATGAGGGACAATGTTGGGGTATGGGACAGGCAAAGCTGTAAGTATAAGTGCCCGCATCGATGTTGGCAGTTTGACCAAGCTCCGAACCCATCAGATATGTGGTGGAGGCTATGTAATCCTCTCGCCCTGTAAAGACACGCTTGCGTCGTCTTTTGGTATTCTGTATGGCCATGGCTCGGTTGTGCCGGCGTACGCGCCACTGTGCTAAGGCATAGCCACTGATCTCGAGCTTGATACCTGAAAAGAAAAGAAGAAACAGTTTCAATACAGCTATTCTAGCTCAGAAGACCAGAATTTGAAATCTGGGGATCACTTTGCTCATCAGAATTAACTTAAGCTTACTGCTAGATGGGCGCTGCATTAGCTTACACTTAATATTAAGCGACTGCCTTAGTTAAAGTTAACATTTACTTTAAACTTTTTACATCTCATTAACAGTATGTAAAGCTAGAAGAGTTGTCCAGAAGAAAATTAAATGTGGTTCGGTTCGGTTTAGAACAGATTTGCCTTCCTGCTTTATAGTTTAATATTTTAAGGTATACCATAAGTCCGTCTAA
>JBAMBO010001037.1:0-83661 GCA_037044535.1 Lordiphosa magnipectinata
AGTATCAATAAGAGGAAACCTATCTCATATGGGCGGCTAGGGAAGGCGTGGTCAGATCGGTCTGAAACTTAGATATATTTTTATGTGCATCGACACTATCATATGTACCAAATATCAAGAACCTAGCTTTAAAACTTTAATTTTCGTCGAAAAATCGGCTCGCTGGCCCAATGTGCACTGGTTCGGCGTTCGATTACCATAGGGCTAGTCAGGAAAGTACCCATGTACTCTGGTTCGCGGTGGGTTACAGAATATACAGGTCATAAATATTTTTTATGTTTTCGGTGGTTCCACGCTCGTTTACCATAGGGCTACTTAGGAAAGTACCCATGTTCGTAGCATGGTCAGTCGCCACTAACAGAACTAGAGGGCTGTGCATACTCACACACACACACAGCACTCAGCACACAGAATACACTTGTAAAAACTTGACCAACTGATATGCCTGGTAGGATATATATGGGATATACATATATAGGATAGGATAATATTATTTACTTTAAAAATTGAACACGCTTCGATCCAAAACTTAAAAGTAATTTTTCACAAAGACTTATTTTTAGACCGATCGGTCCTAAGGCAGTCATAAGATAAAGTCATCCGATTTCGACCAAATTTTACAGAGCTGTTTTACGACCGATCGTTCCTTGGGAGCTATATTATGAACATCCGATTCGGGACTTATAGAAAATCTGACGAAGGAAAGAAACATACAACATTTTTTTTTATTAACTTAAACGTTCTATTAGGGTCTTAAAAACATCCTGTAAAACTTTCAAGCAGATACGATAATATGTTTTACAACAATAAACAAAATACATTATTTTTCCGACCCTCGAATTTTTCAAAATTCTATGTTTATTCTTTTTTTTATCAAAAGACTTCAATTAAAGCTATAAAATGTTCCAAATTTCTAAAAATAAACCTTTTGGGAAAAAAAAATTTTACTTGATATTTAATGAAATTTTTTAATACCCTTGTAGAGGGTATATTAAAATTGTCAAGATGTTTGTAACGCATAGAAGGAAGCAGCTCCGACCACATAAAGTATATATATTCCCGATCAGCATGACGAGCTAAGTTGATATAGCCATGTCCGTCTGCACATTTGGCGGAACCGGCCAGATCGGATGACTATAGCATATAGCTGCCATAGGAACCATCGGTCGAAAATGTTGATTTAGTGAGAAAAATTTTTTGTCTTGTCATACCTCGTATTTATAAGTTTTCTATGCTTTCACATAATTCCACCAAGTTTGATTGGACAACTATATATTATAGTATAGCTGCCATGGAAATTGGGTGTAGGAAATGTACATAGGAGGCCTTGGCCGAATGTACATATTTGTGTCAGTGGAATCAGGCTACTAATTTATATAAATCATACAAGGGCTACAAGGGTATATAAACTTCGGTCGAGCCGAAGTTAGCTTTCCTCTACTTTTTTTAACTAGTCTTGACGCACTTTGACCGAAATTTCTCGATAACTGTTGAACCGATTTTGATAATTTTTTTTTGGTGAAAGGTAACATCTACATGCATTAAATTCATGTTTGAAACCTATTACAAATAATTTTTATTTTATCGAAAACAGTTGTCGAAACTTTAAACGCGATTTTCTCGAAACCTGTTTTTTTACACAGGCTCGCACGATAGCTCAAGTTTTTTTGGACCGATTTGGATGAAATAAGCGCCAAACGACGCAGAATTAACGGCACTATCGTGTGAACCTCGATCAATGTCGAAACAATTTTTATACTCTGTACCATTGGTACACAGAGTATATTAAGTTTGTGCAAAAGTATGTAACAGGGAGAAGGAATCATTTCCGACCATATAAAGTATATATATTCCTGATCACCATCAACAGCCGAGTCGATATAGCCATGTCCGTCTGTATGAACGCACAGATCTCAGAGATGGTAAGAGATAGAGTTTTGACATGTATGGGGCGTATATTTCTTATACTTGCTGGCAGATCAAGTTATAGTAATCATGATTATTTATCGATTTGCTGAAGGAATGATAAAGATCGGATGAACGATACACAAGTTATGAGCAAAAGACGCCCCCCCCCCACCCATAACCACAACATTCCGTTCAAGAAAGGCAATCTTAGTGAGAGAGAGAGAACTCCCTCCTGTCGTCGTCAGAGGGAGTCCGTATCCGAGTCATTGTTGTCGCAGTTTTCATTGGTGGAGTTTTTTTGAACAACTCTATATATTGTACTCTATAAGGCGGCCCCACCGCTCACGTTAGCCAAGAGCTTTGCGGATGCATCGCTCTGTTACCGGGGGTCACCAACGAGGAGGTGCTAGTCGACTTCAGACACAGTAAGACAGGATCGCGCTGGGTTCGCCACACTACATACTCCCCCATTAGGTACTGGAAATCTCTGTCTAGAATTTTCTGGGACGACCACCAACCAACCACTAGCGTCTGGATCAAAACTAAAACCATTAACCAAAGGGGCTTATGTTTGTAAATATACTTTCATAGTCTTTAATTTAAAATATATTTTATTCTTTATTTCCGGGAGCGCATAGGGTTCATCTTTATCCGGTTAGTCCCACATCTCTAGCATGCACTGCTTTATGTGATCATAGTCCATATTCAGTTCTGGATCCTCAATCAACGCATCTAGCAACTGTATCAACATATCGTGCGGAAGCGTATGAGCCAGATACTGTTTTAAGTGCAGCGACTTAACTTCATCACTCGTAATTCCAGCATTAATGTAACACTGCTCCAAATGGACAAACCAAAGCTCCAAGGGTTGATACAATGGAGGAGCCTGCACAATGGACATCAGACCAGGGCCAGAGGCGGCAGCCGGTTCAGGATTCAAATTGATAACCATGATGTTTTCCTTTGAGTTCGTCTGGCTTTTAATACTGAAATGATAGACTGAATGCTATGACTTTGATTTGGATATGGGGCGATGAAAATGTTCATCGTTTACATTTCATGCATAGTCTGCTGGGGTTAGCAGTTCTTCAAAAAGCCAATTTGGCTTTTACATTTATTAATTCTAGAAGGCTTGGCTGTATTGCACAGTTTGCTTACCGTACCGAAAGCCAAATCGCATCATGGATAGGTAGCTCTCGACAGCAGCTTTGATCCTCGTGTGGATAATGCACCCTAGAACGTTTCCAGCATTTAGAGCGGCCTAAAGGAAGTCGACTTGTCTACTGGCTTTTCTGCCAGGGGAGTCTTTGCATCTTCTACTTCTCGGAAAATGTCTTTCTTAAGGCATGCATTGTAAAGGCATGTGGTTTTCTTTGTGCAGCTGTTTTCATTAGTTTCTTGGGTACTTTATCAGATTTGGATCTTTTCTACTCTCCTCTCATTTGGCTGCAGCTACCAACTCCTTCACCATTACAACGCTTGCTTCTGTTTCGACGGTGTACAGATCTTGCTACGGAAAGTTAGCCCACTTGGTGTCAAAATAACGCCTTATCGGAGGTGTGAAATCTCTTCCAACCAAATTCCAACCCAAGCTCAATACTTCGTGTCTCAGAAATCTCTTTCAGTTGGTTTTAAATCTCTGGAGTTTTGCTGATAGATTTAGCAAAATTCACCACCCAAACAGTTTTTACAAGCTAAATTCATTTTTGATATTTAAACAACATTATTTTTCTGGATAGGTTGCATCTGATGAATTAAATTTAAATTTTATATTTCAATAATCAACCAAAACAAGCTTGCCACTCAACCTCAGCTGACGCCATATATCTATGCTGGCGCCATCTGTGTACCAAGAAACGGAAACGGGAAAATTTTTTTTAATTTTGCATTTCACTATACAGGCTTGTTCGCAATTCCACTTTCAAGGAAACTTTTCCTAAGTGAAATTGATTCGTATTCTCGCAACACCAAAACGATAAAGTTTTTCGTTTTAAAAAGTATTGCCTGATGGTCGGTGGAATGGAAAGCAATTGCCAACATTCATATAAAGTGAATTTTCCATAATTCTGTGATCAATGTAGAATTTCTTAGTGAATTTGAATTTGCATTTAAGTCTTTAATTAATTTACAAAGAGTTTTTTTTTGCTCAGTGGCTACCAAAACAAAAAAGTATTACGAAAAAGTTTGCCTGTCTCACCTTCGACTGTTCCATTCTCGATCGTTTCGCTTGGACTTGTGGTTTCTCTCTAATGCAGCGGTGGGCAAGCCATTGCTCCCATTGCACAGTGGTTGGGCTTGTATGGAGCCGCGGCCATAAATACTTCTAGTTGTGATATCGTTATGAAATTTTCACCAAAATTCTAGAAAAATATTTTAAATACATAATAAAAAAATTGGCCATATCTTACAACTAAATCCAATAGCTCCCATAGAAACGATCGGTCCAAATTTTAATAACTTTGCTATTTTCGGTTTGACACTTTTTCATTTTATTATTATTAAAGTAAAAATAATTATAGTTTGGTTTAATTATTTGTAAATTATATGAAAGTAACAACAAAATAACAATAAAGATAAAATAATTAAACCCCATTCTAAATTTGAGTCATCTAATAGTTGATATGCTGATTTTGATAATGCCGACTTTTTGGCACATGGCTTTCTTTGGCCAGTAACAAATGGATCTAAGCTTCAAAGCAAACTATGTATTAAATCCGTATTTATTGCAATCCATGAGATCTTCCGTGTGTGCTGCCTTCTAAACATTTTATTGTCCTTATTTCTCGACTCTGCAGCTTCTTCAGACAGCTCTTCTATTGGCACAAGTGCATTACTTATAACCTCTGGAGCATGAACTAAAATACAAATGAACCAAGGATACAAATTTATATGCTCTTTGCCAGTGTCAAGTGCATATTCTCCAAATTTGTCCACATTGATTTTGTAACCTGATGCCACACACTGCAGCAATGTTGAACACCGGATTATAATATTTTCATCAAGACCTGTAATTTCAGCTGCCAATTTCGGGTTGTTGAAGAATGCTCTGGCCGTATTGCCATCATTTGAGGTGCCACTTCCTTCACTTCTGGGTTTGTCCACTTAAAGTCTCATTTTTATGCGAAAATCTTTCTGCATTTTGGATTTTCTTTCCAAAAGGGATTTTTAATAGCTCAATTTTTGCTTTGAAATATTTTTCTTCATTTACAGCTAATTGAGCAGTTTCTTTTCCAAATTAGAATCTCATTGGTCTGCAGTAGCGTGTAGATGATGGTCGCAGATTCTTCCAAATTATTTTTTGATGTTTAGGATCATTTGCTACGGGTTTAAGTTGCAATGGCACGTATGATGTCACTAAAAGGCTGGAATCATTCATATTATTTTTGAGGACTTTCTGTTTTTATTCTGAATGTCCAGTGCTGCCGTCAAATCCCCATTCCAAATCACCTGGAATGCTGTCAAGAACATCATGCTGATGCTTTACAATCCGCGACGCAGTGTGATCAACCAAGTTCTGCAGCTCAACTTCAGCTTGTGATTCACTCACACTGATTTTGTCGTGATAGCCTGATGCTTTAGCCTTTAACAATTGTTCGTAGCTTGGCAAAAGGTCGAAGGACGTTTTAGAATTTACATAGCTTCGAATAACTATATATTGATGTTTGCTCATGTTTGTCTCTATAAAGAGCGATAAGACCTCATCGATGTTAACTTTGGTACACAATTGATTTATTGGAATGTTGCACGATCGTAAAGCACAAACAGCAGATTCACCGTTTTTCAAAAGCTCAGCAATTCTTCGTCGCTTTGTTCTCTTTGATGACTCATCTACTTTCTGACGTTCAAGCTGAGCACTTTTAAGCATTTCTTGAGATATATGTACTAGGGGTGCGTTTTATTGAAACTGTTTACTTTTATTAAGCCAATTAGATTGATATACAAGAACTGAAGCTTTATTACGTTTATATTGAATTTAAAATGCATCATTTTTTTTTACATATGTACATTACATTGTACATTTTGTAAGCTCGCTCATCTCAATATTGCTTTGCACATCATTGATCGCTTTCCGTAATTTTTCTGCATTGATGCCCATTTCTCTGCACCAACAATTGAAAATATATAAGCGTGTAAATACACACTAATAGGAGTCGCCTACCAAAATTAAATCGAAAAAAAAGCCCAATCAAAATTATAGTTTCAACTTAATATTAACACAAAACACGAAAGACGAACACAAAGACACAGCACGACTACCAGGCAAAGCAGTTGCTCCGCAGGCAAATTTGACCTTGAAGAAAACAGAGACGGCGTTAGTATATTGCTGATTATGCACACATCCACAAATATCCGCAGCTTTAATTTTGTATTATCTTAAGACACACACAAATACACTGAAAAAGAAATGAATCGGGGGATCTTGGGGGCACATACACTGCTCGCCACTTGAATAGGACACCCTGTATGCTCTCTTTAAAACTGCTCGTAACTCGAAAACGAAATGGTAGAATAACGGTATTTTTTGCATATTATCTTTGTGCAAGCATTCTTCGCTCTTTCTGGTATATTCCAAGTTTTGGAATAGAACCGTTATAAAGTTGTTTGCACTTTATGTGAGCATTCGCAAAAATTCAATGGAATTTTTGCGCCACTTGAATAGAACATGCATTTTATTTGGTCGGTATCGTTGACACGTGCACACAAATTTTGGTTTACTTAAACTTTTTGCTTTAATTGAAGTGTATATAAAATTAAAAAAAATTAAAATGGGGCGTGGCACTTCATTATCTGAGTCGGAGAAAGGAAAAATCCAAGCTTACAAGGATTCTGGCCTTTCTATTGCCAAAATAGCAAAAAAAAAAGTCGACAGGAGCCGTCACGCCATAACAAATTTTTTAAATAATGAGGCTAATTATGGTAAAAACATGAAGGGCCGCACCCACAGTGTGCTTACCATCGCGGACAAGCGACTTATATTAAGAGAAGCTTCCAATTCGCACGACTCTTTGGCCAAGATAAGGGAAAAATGCAACGTTAAAGCAAGTTTGACAACCATGCGTCGTGTTATTAATAATGCTACACACCTGAAGAGACTAAAAATCAAGAAGAAGCCACCTGTTAACCCGGCTCGGAAGTTACAACGCCTTGATTTCGCGCGCGCACATGTCACCTCGACTTCGGAGTGGCAACGTGTTGTCTTTTCGGACGAAAAAAAGTTTAATTTGGAGGCCCCGATGGCTACAGCTACATTTTCATGATCTTCGAAAAGAACCACACCATCTTGATAAGTTGCACAGCAGTGCTGGAGGTATTATGGTATGGGGGGCCATTTCCTATTATGGCACCTGTGAGCTTAAATTTATTCCAACCACCATGAATGCGTTGTGTTATAATGGTATATTGAAAGAGGCCTTTCCACACTTCCAAACCCTTTTTGCAAATCAAAAATGGATTTATCAACATGATAATGCCCCTATACATACGGCCCGGATTGTTAAATCGTATATAGCGAGCCAAAACGTTTAGTTATTAAACTGGCCACCCTATTCACCGGACTTGAATATCATTGAGAATGTGTGGGGATGGCTAACAAGTGAAGTATATGGATCAGGTCAGCAATATTCGAGCGTTCCCGAACTAATTGCAGCTATCAAATTAGCATGGGGCTCGATATCGTTGAATTATTTGGGAAAATTGTATGCATCCCTTCCAGACCGAATGTGTGAGGTTTTGGAGAAAAAAGGAGGCTCAACACACTATTAAAAACCTTTTTTTGGTTTAAAAACATGTTAGTAATTTCTTATTTAAGTAATATTGTTATTTGAAAAGGATTGAAATATTCTTAAATGGTTTTTAGATAAAGTGTCCTATTCAAGTGGTGCAAAATGAAGACTCCAAAATTTGTTACTTATTGGTTAACAATGTTTTTTGTATACTTACAACTTTTGAATAATTTTGTAATTTTCGTCTAATTACTACATTTAAATAAACTTTATAAGAAAACAAAAATTATTTTCCTAGATGGCTTGGTTTAGCAGCAATTAACTATAGAAAATCGACTTTAGAGGTGTCCTATTCAAGTGGCGAGCAGTGTAGCTAAAACCTTAAGTAAACATAATAAAGACGCACACGAAATGTACAAAAATCAGAATAAACTAAAGCATTAATTTACAAAAAACTACAACACAAGTTGGCTTTTATTAATATTGGAACTTAAAATAAATACCTTTAACGTCAAAATCTATTCAAAATAACTTAAATTCGGAAACGTAATTAATCGACTGACCACTTTGAAGTTCTCTTTTGTTGTGATATATTCGCTCTGCGTGCAGCTGCGCTTTGAAAATGAGCAGGCTATTTTTAGAAAGTCCCGCTAGATTTCCAGAAAAAACCGGTTTGCCATTAAGAAGATTGGACATTTAAAAGACAATTTGTTTACAGTTTGTCCAAATATTTTGTGATCGATTTTTTGATTTTTGGCTCGTGGACGCATCCACTGTGCATCGTTATTTTTTCGGCAATTGGCGCCAGTCAGTCTCATAATAAACTTCGTCGCAAATTAACTCGCATCAAATTGTAAACAACAACAAAGTCAATGTGAATCGGAGAACGGCGCCAACAAAACGCGCACACAGACTGCGCAACAGCTGCATTTTGGGAGATCGAGACTCGCTGATAACGGTTGTTTTAATCTCTTGTTGTTGTTGGGCTGCTCCCAAACGAAAATTTCATGCCCACCACTGCTGTAATGTATTGAGTGCCAATCTCGCTTGAACTGGTGGCTTGCGAAAAGTAAAAATAGAGCAATTTGATTCGGAATTTAGAACACGAAAACGAAACCGAAGCTGAAGTGCGTTCGGTTCACTTTTCGAAAATTATTGAAATTGAGAACATGTCTGATAATTTGAAAAATGCATCATAAAACATATAAGACAATCACAAAATTTATCATTATTTGAAAATCGAAAATTTTTTGCGAGATCTGCAACCTTGTTTTTTGAAATAGACCATTAACTGGGACACAAACCTTCTAAATAGATTTTCTAAAAAGAAAAAAAATCTTTTGAAGTTCTGTGACACAGACGGATTTTTCGGGAGACTTACAAACCAACCGTCCCAACAAGCATTTTATGAAATTTCTTATCACATTCGAGTCTTTTTCGAGTCCTCCGTCTGATTGAAATAGTCATACATGCGCTAGATTTCTGATCATAAATGATACTTTTGTCGGGAGAAAATGGTACCCCAGCCGCGACTCTTGAGGAAGAGTCGTTTATTCCCCGTTTTTCTGATCAGTTTGGACTCATTTTCGAGTCATTTGCGAGTCTTTTCCGAGTGCTTTTATTATGAATCACATTTTGAGCAAATGCACGAGTCCTTTTCGAGTCTTCCTTAAAGCGCACATGACACTAATCTCTTTTTAATCAACAAATGGGCTAGATGGGTAATATCTAGGGATTTCTGTGTCACCCCTGTACAAGATGGGTTGAGAATTATGGCAATTTAAACGAATTAAAAGCTGGATTTGGAAATTTCTTCCCAAAAAGTGGCAAAATATACAACTTGCCATCGATAGAAAATATAAAATTCGACGAAAATTAAAACACCTGCGCATTCTTTATAGAATTTCGCAAGAAAAGTTACATATAAGTTCCGGTAAATTGGGGTCGCAACTAAAATACTGTCGCCGGGTGTGGTGTACCAGTTGTATGTGTGGCTGCTGGTGCGGGAGGTTGTGTGGGTTCGATCCCGGCTCGGACCATCTAATAGAAAAAGTTTATTCTTTCTTTACAAAAAAGCTTTTACACACCCGGTTACCTTCACCAGCTATTGGCGCCAGCTGTGAAGTAATAACAAGCCATGAAAAAGCTGAAATTCTCTACCTATTTCCGTTCGGATTTGGCGTTAAACTGCAGGTCCCTTTCTCTTGTTCGAAAAATAATAGGCACACACTCCAAGAGATTGAGAGAAGCTTGGCCCTGGCCCTCCTGGAGGTGCTGTTTCAGCCAATTTTACATTTGACTAAAATACTGAAATTCAGAGAAAAGGTAAGAGCGAACACACGCCTTACACTGCCAATCCTTGAAGCCTTTCCAAAACAATCATACTTAGAATGCTATTTAGATGAAATTGTGAATCATGAAAAAATATTTTACAATAAGATATAAACATGAAAATTTGTAAATTGATTTGCGTAGCATCATCCTGTGTTATATCGCCATACTTCCAAATGCCCAAATGAGCCACCAATGCAGCCTCCTGCGCAGCCCAATACTGATTTACCAACTCCTTAAGCTGTCCCTCTCCTCTCTTTTCGGCCATAACAAGACTTTCCGCCACCAAATGCTTGCCAAAGTCCATCTTTGTAATGGGATCACGCAGCGAGGCCAAATTTAGAGCGCCGTCTACCTCGAGCTCTACATTTAGCTGAACAATATCATTTAATCAGGGACCGTAAATAATGATTATTTTTATTTTTTTAACTAAAAAATCACACACTTCTAATGGACCTAGAAAAAAATGGTTCACACCATAACCTTTATTTTTTCTTAATCTCTGCATTTCCGTCATGATTTTTAAATTTATGATTTTTACGTTTTTCTTCACTGATAATAATTATTTTTGAGTAATTTTATAAAACTTAGACCGTAATCATTATTTTTGATCAAAAAAAAAAATAAAACTCAAAAATAATGATTATTTATGATTTTAATTTTTTTGCTCGAAATAAAACTCAACAGTAATTTACGGCCTCTGGGTAAAATATTTTGCCAATATTATTTTTTATTCTTATAAATGGAACCTAAAGCTACCTCCCAGCCAGAGCTCGCAAATAACCCTCAACACTTTTTTCAGTGCGATAAGCCCACTGACAAAACAGAAAAAACAAAGACGACTCGGTCTCTCACTGAGCAAAACACTTTTGTTCCCTCCTCATGTGTTTTCTGTTGAGCATTTTCGGTAGATCCAAACAAACGAGACAGACCGTCAATAACAACTGAGAGGAACACTTGTGAGCGAGCGCTCACGCAAAAACTGTCTTCAAATGAGCAAAACACAAAAAGTGTCAGCAAAAAATGTTATTTGTTTTATTCGTTTGGTAGGTGGTGGCTTATGTTTATATGCTTATGTATGTATTATTATTATAGGCTTATGTACTATATGTACAATGTACATAATTAAATAAATATGGTTTTTAGGCGTTAAGCAATTACCAAAAACTAATATTTTCTGCATTTCATTTGATAGGTTAATAATAATAAAATGGTTGACTGAGACAAACACACACACACAGGCATCCCAGTCACAAACTCGCTTTCATTCTTCGAAGACACTTTGGAAGTCGGCTCTCGGCAACGGCGGTCAGTGAAAGACATGAGCAAAACAGAAACGAAGAAAGGGATCTTTGGGTGAGCGAAAACAGCTATTGAGCAAAACAGAATTAAAAGTGTCTTTTTGCAATCTCTTTTCGTTGTGTCTGTAACAGAACGGTTTTACACAGACAGCTGATAGTGTTAACAGTTTTTTGCGAGCTCTGCTCCCAGCATTATTTTTTTTTTCTAACATTTTTTTATAAAAATTTAATAATTAATTTATTATATATTATATTTCAAATGAATTATATTTTTTTGCTCAAAATAAAACTCAACATTTATATGCTTTTTTTTAATTTTTGTTTTATTTTCAGCTTTTGTGTTAGATTATGTGACACGTTTAATTATTATTTAATTTTACGAAAAGTAATTTCGCCAATGACTCGTCACCGAGGTTGCACCTTTGATCCGTGAGCATAATTTTGAGGGCCGAAAACGATCTTTCAACACTCACTTGTGTTGCAGGAACCGAATGTACCACTTTGGCCAGCTGGTATAAAGTTGGGTATAGAAATCGCTTTTCCTGCCAATACTCCATAATATTGGAGGTCAAGCAAATTGGCTTTGGGCTATAGCCGTCAATTTCTGCATATCCCTTTTTTAATTCATCAGTTGGCTCGCCATCTTCAGTTTCATCATCTGAAGCAACCTCAATGGTCTGCAAGAACTCATTTAACAGCGAGCAGGTGTTTGAGTTTTGCGAAAGCAATGCATTCTCTGCCTCGAAGGAAGTTGATGCGATATCTTTACTAAAGCAAGGCGGTGCTATTGGACTAGTCTGCAATGTATACTTATATCAATATGTTATATGTTATATATTAATGACATAAATACTAACGGGTTCTTTCAACTGAAAAAGTTGTAAAAAAAGCTTCTTAAGTTGGGCTCTGGCAAGCATTAGGTTGATTGGGTTCTCCAGCAACACTCGTCTTATCGGCGGGTCCAAATATATGCTGCAAATGATTGCATCGCACCCCAATAGGCTCTCTTCCCTTTCACTGATGCACTGGCTCTGAGCTTGGCTCTCTGTGGTATTTGCTGCTGCAACGGTGAGCTTCAGCTCCATCCATAATATATAAAAGTCACCCATGAACAACCGAGTGCTTTGCAGCTTTTCTGTGGCGAGGTACGCCGGTTCCAGGGTATTAACAAGCCTTTTTAAATCACCTCACTCAGCTAAAGTCAATTTCATTGAACTTTTAAGGCGCCGTTCGCAAAACTCCTCAAATTGTTGCAGCTTGCTTAACATGGTGTATGTTGAGTTCCAACGTGTCGCAACATGTAACACTGGTTGTGGCAATGACTCCTCCGTTATCAAATACCTACACCCCATAGATTAACGGGATTGTATAATAAAATTTAAAACTATTATTAAAACCATCTTAAAATTTAAAACAAAACAAAAGAAAAATATAATTTACTAATATTTCCATATTTAATTTGAACAAAAATATATTTTAAATTAAAATGTGACGCTAACTGCATCATTCTAATAATAAAATGTAAGTAAAGTATACAAGCATCAAAGTTTAACTTATTCATATTAAAAAACTGGTTTGTTATGTATTTAAAAAAAGAAAATATATAATTATGCATGGAAATATTGAAAGAAAATGTTAAATCTTAGAGGAAAATAGTTGATTTTGTACCAATATGTAACATTAAAATACAATAAAAGTACCTGTACGCCGGCGTTCTTAAAAGCTTCACAATTCGTCGTGCTTTTTTGATGAAATCAACGGATTCGAGGCGTTGTAAAAAATCCTTAACAGCTAGTTGAAGGTTATGTGCTGCACATTTTATAGAGCTAATTGAGTGAATTTTTAAATTCTTTAGCAGCTCTTCATCGTCCAAATCGTCTTCGTCATCCCCATCTGCCTCGCAACTACTTAGCAGTTCCACTGCCTTGACCATGTTTCGACCATTATCTGTCGTGATGGTATAAATTTGTTCCTTTGTAATGCTGAAATCAGCCAATATGGTCTTTATCTCGTTACAAAGATTTTGGGATGTGTGCGCTGTTCTCAATATTCTATCATGCCCAAAGTTTTTACACATATTACACCGCGATCGATGAATTGCACATTAACACCAAGAATACCGCGATGGCATCTTGTGGCCGTGTCCATTTTTAGGCAGAGGATTCTGATTTTTATGCGTCCACAATTTCGCATTTTATTTGCCTGTATTTCTCGTCGACCAAACTCATAACATTTCTGGATGTTACAGTGGGCATATCCAAGCCACTGAATATTTGAGCTGTTAATGTCTGAAGCCTTTTGAGTCAGTATAGCACAACGGAACTTTTGCGGCGGTCACCAGGTCAATACAGGCATTCTTGACTTCATCTTGCCCTATTACAGCCGAAAACTTCTTTTTCTTTTCAGGCACTTCGGTTTCTTTGGTTTCTGCCACTTCATTGAACTCGCTTTTGTGCTTCTCTTCTAAGTGCCGCTTCAGATTGCACAAATAGTTGCCACTGAATGTCACTTTGCATATTTTACACTCCGAAACATTACTTTCCACGTGGAATGTAAAACTAGAAGGCCAAGCTAACTTCGTCTGTGCCGAAGTTTTTATACCCTTGCAAAAGCTGTTTTTGAAATGACAGAGTTTAAGAACGCTTAGATAAAAATCAAAAACTTTTGTAACTAAAATCCATTTTAGTCAGATGAACATCTAATTTCGTCCAAATTTCACGAATATTTTTGAAAACATATCAACAGACAACAAAACATATTAACAATCGCCAAGTTTAAGAACGATAAAATTGGAACAAAAAAGTTTTTCTCACTAGGACCCATTTTCCGACCGATCGGTCCTATGGCAGCTATAAGATATAGTCATCCAATTTTGACCAAAGTTTGCAAATCTGTTTGAAAGCATATAATATTAATAATGACCGTGTTTGGGAACGCTAACACTAAGAACAAAAAAGTTTTTCTCACTAAGACCCATTTTTTGACCGATGATTCCTATGGCAGCTATAAGATATAGTCATCCGATCCGGTCGGTTCCGACATAGTAGCAGCGTGCAGTAAAACGAAGACTCTGTGCAAAATTTCAGCTCGATAGCTTTAAAACTGAGAGACTAGTTTGCGTAGAAACAGACGGACATACAGACAGACAGACAGACGGACAGACAGACAGACAGACAGACGGACGGACAAAGCTCAATCGGCTCAGCTCGTCGCCCTGATCAAGAATATATATAGTTTATGGGGTCGGAAATGAATATTTCTATGCGTTGCAAACTTCGGGGCAAAATTATAATACCCTTTGCAAGGGTATAAAAATGCATGAGCGTAGTTAAGCGCAGTCGAACTACGGATCTTTTCGTAATACCCCCTCCGTTGCGACTATGAGTAGCTCTCCTTATCTTTTACTTGTTATTAACACATAAAAGTAATTGCAATTGCAATTGCTATTGTCGAAAGGAAGCTGTTATTTGTAATGACGTATGCATAAAAAAACGCAATTAAATGTTGAGCTTTATTTTGAGCAAAAAAATAAAAATCATTTGAAATATATAATAAATTAATGGGAGGTAGCTTTAGGTTCCATTTATAAGAATAAAAAATCATATTGGCAAAGTATATTACCCAGGGGCCGTAAATTACTGTTGGGTTTTATTTTGAGCAAAAAATATAAAAATCATAAATAATCATTATTTTTGAGTTTGTTTTTTTTTTTTGATCAAAAATAATGATTACGGTCTAATTTCTCCGTGTCGCATACTCCGTGGCATAGGGTTTCTCGAAGCTATAGGTAGACGGCAAGGCGGCCAAACGGCTGATGGGCAGGATCTCCTTGTTACCGTAATCGATATACAAGACACTGGCATGACCACTGCTGGCCTGCACTCGCTCCACCTTGGCGCGATACCATTGATTGTCATATGTGAATTGGGCTGTTACCAAATCGCCACGCTTGGGAGTGTACGCTACTGCAATTTGGGGATTGGCCCGAAAGTCAGCATTCATCTTGCTCATCAGGGTCTCCAGCTCTCTTCTTCAATGAGCAACTTCTCCTCTAGAACTTCCAGGGGACCCAGCCTTGTCGGTAGTATCGATATGCACCGAGACATCTCGCTGGAGAACACGCTCACGGGTGAAAATCAAAGCGTCATCTCTTCTCCATCGATACCCACAACGGCACGCTGATTACGTGGCGGCCGAATGGACGAGAAGAATACGGCCATGGACCAGTCCACGCACGTGGCCAGACCTTCGCGCAGCAGGGACTCGGCAATGTTGCCTTACAGAATGGTGCCAATAAAGTTCGAGTTGTTCACCGATTTCAGACGGATTTCCACATCGCGTTGCAGTAGTCGTGTCTCCACAAGGAATTTCGCTTCATCCGCAAATGGCACCTTCACACTCAAATCGGGTTTGCCATCGGCATCCAGCTTCACACTCGGACACTTAATGCCCGATATCATTAGTGTAATATAATGGAATTCAGGCAGCAGAAGTACTCGCACAGTGGAGCCATCGCGAACATGCTCAATGATGGCCTTTACAGGTTCGCCATCATAAATGTTCACTATATTGGCCGGATTCTCGTGAGCCCACGTAATGTTCCTCACCTTGTCGATGGCATTGACTTTATGGGACCATTTGCCACGCCCAGCGGCACGTGCCTGATCCTCTATCTCAATAGGGGTTTGCTGCTCAGGCGTAATTCGACCTTCACGTCGCACAAAGACCAGGCCAGCCCTTACGATTGATTCCACAACATTTTCGCCAGTCTCCTTGTTCTTGCCCAGCCACACAAAACCAAATTCTCGATTAGAATTGGCGGGTTTGGCGAACGTAAATGTTACCTCGGCACCGATCAACTTTTTACGCAGGAATTCGCGCGACTCCCAAGCCCAGGGTTCATCCTTGGTCTCATAGCCGTCAGGACCACGGCGACGGGCCAATTTTGGGGCCATAACATGAGAGAAGGTGATTTGTTTCTCCGGCGGAGGGGCACCTTTCGTGGCGCGTATAACAACCGTATCACCGGAGATCACCTGTTTAACTAATAACCCCTGTTAATTGCTTTACTATTTGATGCTGCTCCTGCTCTGCCTGACCAGCTTACATTTCTGCTCTTGGGAGAGATCGCTTTTGGCGTGAAGCCAAGTTTTTTTCTTCAGAGTCGCATGGGACTGGGTCCTGGCTACGGAGTCCGATTTAGTCCGTGGTACATATAGAATCCATTGCCCGGACGACACCCTCTGGTAGGGGAGATTTCGGTCACAATTTTTGGCCTGAAATGAATCAATTGAAATGATATGGAACCGAAAAAGACATGCTATTGGAAAAAAAGGTGTTTTGTTTCAAAGGGAGCTAGGTTTTTTTGAACAGTTACGAGTCCAACCAATTTATTTCATATTATTTTCTTTCCATTTGTTTCCTACAAACCATCTTTTTAATTGAGTGAAAATGGCTGGAACGCCAATTTAATAAATTAGACCCGTCTCCCTCCGCACCCATTATCGCTAACGAGCCACACTTGGCCAGACCCAACCGTCCACTTGTTGTGTGCCCAGCTGCAGTCGGTTTCAAGTTCTCCTTATAATTTTTTCAAACAATAAAAAATGCAAAAGAGGAAATTGAAAGCCTTGAGATTGGTTGGAGGGAATAGTTGGCTGGGGTCGCGAGAGAGTGAAGCAATGCCATAAAGTTTGTGACTTTGGCAAGCGCTGTGATGCTGGCGCTGCTCCTTCTGGGCAAGTTTGTTGCAAAATGTGCAGCAAATAAAAAATCTGCAGAGCTTTAAAAAAAGTCGCAGCACAAAACGTGGTCAGGAGAGGGGGAGAGGGGCTGGCCGCTCGTTTCATCAAAACATTTCGCTACGTCGCTTCGTTTTAATGGCAGCCAAGTCGTCGTCGTTGTCGTCCAGTGACCGACCTTTTGTTGCTTAATTGGCGCCCAGGCCGAGAAGGGATTGCACTGGCAGAAAAGTCCGAGCTGGGCAAGGGCACCTGCTCTCTGGCTTGCATAAGGCCATGATGATATAAATTTCGCTCCGTGTTCATCTATCCACGTCCACACGCCATTTGCATTCCGCCATTGTCCCCGGCCGGGCCAAGCCAGGTTGTGGGCGTGTGTTGGAGTAGTACGTGTGTGCCATATAACTTTGGCAACGCCATCGCCATCGTCGTGGCTGTAGCTCATTGTGCCCAGAGTATAATACGTAATCACAACAACTGTATGGAGCAAAATAGTAAAGCGAAGATGGGAAGGAGGGGTTCCTACAGTGGTTCCAGCCAATTCAAATTTCAGATTCAAAGGGAAATATTGAGGAATTCGCAAAAAATTTCACTAACACCATGAAATTACATAAACTAAATAGAAAATATTCAGAAATTTCTGAAAAATACCAATCATGAAAATTAATGAATTCTTGTCTTCACCCTTAAGCACGAAACTGGCATATTTCCAAAAAACTCGGGATTGATTTCATCTTGTTATTCGATCTTGACTTGATCCTAGATTGGGTCCAATATTACTTTAAGCTCATTATTTGTACTTGATTTGATCTCGACATCGGCATGGTGCAGGAATACCTGTGATTATAATCGATATTTGAACTATATTCCATCCAAAAAGGATTGCTGCAAAATTGGCAGAGATTGACGATTCAAGAAATTTTTTTCTTAATTTTAGTAAAGATGCACTAAAAATAAAAAAATATTTTTTTTTTAAGGATAATTTCGCCTTTGATTTTAGAAAATATTTATTAAAAATTTAGGGTATTTTGAAGAAAGCTTTTTTAAATCCTTCCTCCTTAATTCTACCCCCCTCCTAATATTTATATTTTATAAGTCTAGTACTGAACATCCCTGTTCAATCTTCAGCGATCTTTGCCTGCCTACTGCCAGCTGCCTTCTCATGCCAGCGCTGAAAAAACTGCTTGGGAATTCCAAAGCGACTTAACACAAAAATCCGTCAAAAATTGTCTAATTTTTTATAAAAATTTCCCATGGTACATGGTACATGGTACTCGACAGCCAAAAACCCGCGATGTGGAGTACTAATTTTAGATTTACCCACGAAGCATTAGTTCGCGACTTATAAGCATTTTTGTACTAGCAATTGCCTCCAAATTGCCACCAAAATTGTGTGATAAATTTTATGAGTATAGTGCTTCATTCATTGTCCACCAAAGACAATTTTAACTAAAATTTTACTTTTTCTTAATGGCAATAATGAATTTTACTATACGATTAATTGCATAATTTTGGGGAAGCTTTTGTTACCGATGTGGTCAATGTTGTTCAAAGGCAATTGCTACTACAAAAAATTCCATTAAACCGCGAACCAATTCTTCGTTGGTATAACTGAAAACGCAATTCTGTCTTTTTTTATAACCTTGAAGAGGGTATATTAAAATTGTCCAGATGATTGGAACGCAAAGAAGAAAGCATCTCCGACCCAATGAAGTATATATATTCTTGATCAGCATGACGAGCTAAGTTCATACAGCCATGTCCGTCCGTCCGTCCGTCCGTCCGTCTGTTTCTATGCTATCTTCTCCATCAGTTTTAAAGCTATCCTAACCAAACTTTGCACGAAGCCTCTTGGTACAAAGACGCTGCACATTGGTCGGAACCGGCCGGATCGAATGACTAAAGCATATAGCTGCCATAAGAACTATCGGTCGAAAAAGTTGTTTTAGTTAGAAAAACATTTTTGAAAATCGGTCAACTATATGGTATAGCTGCCATTCAAAATATAGTTCTGAAAAAAAGTCAGTAAGAACAAGTTAGAGCGCTGTAGTTGAGTTTCACGACTGCAAAATGTCCTGTTCAATTGAGACACGCGTACATACACAAACGCACTCACACGAGGTTCTAACTTTAAAATTGTGGCTCTGACAGTTCTTTGTGGTTAAAGGAGGAGAGGGGGAAATTTTTCAAATCTGAAACAAACTTGTTCTGGGTACGGTCTACACCTATGTGCATGCAAAAATGTGTGTCTGTATCTCTAATAGTCTCTGAGATCGACGCGTTCATACAGATAGACGGACAGACGGACATTTCTAAATCGACTCGGCTGTTGATGCTGATCAAGAATATATATTCTTTATAGGGTCGGAGATGATTCCTTCCGGCTGTTAAATACTTTTGCACAAACTTAATATACTCACCTCCTACCTACAGAGTATAAAAAATAAAAATGAATGATGCTTTTCTACTGAAACTATTTTAAAGTGCAGTTTGGTTTGGCGATCTCAAAAATTGATTTCATGGCAACGTTTTCAAATATAATTTTTTTTCATTTTTCGGTAGGTGCACTTAGATTTCAAGCTACATCTCACTTCATAATTGTCAGATGGAGGCAAGCAAGATATGAATCGAAAGGTAATGGAATTGTCAATAATCGCACAATTCACTGTTTTTAAATCGGTTAAGTACTTTGAATTCAATTGTTTAGGCCAGAAGTAAGGAGGTCGAACATAATGGAAATCGGAATGTAGGTTTAAGTTACATTGTTGTATGCGAATAAGGTACGAACTCCTGCCCGAGTCTACTTTTATCTTTGACGGATAATACAGCCTTTTACAAACAACAATGATAAAATATGTTGAAAAATAGATTTTGTGATCGAAATTTCATTTTTAATCGCTTAGGAACAATATAAAAAAATCAAAATCAAAAAAAAAATTTTTTTTTTGTACTTAAGAATCGCACTTCTACAAAGATAATAAGGTATTGTTGAAGAAAATCTATGTATAAATAATGTAGCTGGATCAATTTTAGTGGAGGAAATAACAGTAAAATTCAAGTATTTAAATTTAAGTTTAAGTGCTAACAAAAATAATTTTTTATATTTCTTAGTCTTTTGGTCAATATTAGAAGTGCCAGATCAAAAAAAATATTTCAGAACTGAAAAAAGTCGAAGCAAATGAAAATTTATTTTAAAAAAATCTCAAAAATACCAACACTATTCAAATACTTTTTCAGCACTCAATTGCTCACAGCTCCGGTATTTGTTTATAGATTTTGTTCATCGTTATCTTATTTTCATCTTAGTGCGGCTCTTAAGTAGAAAAAATAAAAATAGTTTTTTTGAATTTCTAAAGATTTTTCCTATGCGTTTTTTAATTAAATTTATTGCGTTTTCGAGCAAAAAATCGATTTATTTGAAATATTTTTGATCATTTTATTATACCCTTGCAAAGGGTATTATAATTTTGCCCAGAAGCTTGCAGCGCATAGAAATATTCATTTCCGACCCCATAAACTATATATATTATTGATCAGGGCGACGAGCTGAGTCGATTGAGCTTTGTCCGTCCGTCTGTCCATCTGTCTGTCTGTTTCTACGCAAACTAGTCTCTCAGTTTTAAAGCTATCGAGCTAAAATTTAGCACAGAGTCTTCTTTTAACTGCACGCTGCTAATATGTCGGAACGGACCGGATCGGATGACTATATCTCATAGCTGTCATAGGAACCATCGGTCGGAAAATGGGTCTTAGTGAGAAACTTTTTTTGTTTTTAATGTTAGCGTCCTTAAATTCGGTCATTATTATATGCTTTCAAACAGATTTGCAAATTTTGGTCTAAATCGGATGACTATATCATATGGTTGCCATAGGACCGATCGGTCGGAAAATGAGTCTTAGTGAGAAAAACTTTTTTGTTTTCAATTTTATCTTTCTTAAACTCGGCGATTGTTAATTTGATATGTTTTCAAAAGAGATATGTTTCAGATGTTTATCTGTCGGAAAATGGGTTTCAGTTACAAAAATTTTTGATTTTTATTTAAGCGTTCATAAACTGTGACGTTTGCATTTGCAAGGGTATAAAAACTTCGGCACAGACAAAGTTAGCTTGGCCTTCTCGTTAAAATTACTTAGCTGATTTGAAAACAGTGTTTTGTGCGATTATTGACAATTCAATGACCTTTCGATTCATATCTTAATTGACTGATATATGGCTTAAAATGTAAGTGCACCTACCGAAAAAATGAAAAAAGTTATTATTTAAAAAACGTTGCCAGGAAAAAAATTTTGAAAACGATTTTTGAGATCACCAGTTCAAGTTACACTTAAAAATAGTTCCAGTAGAAATGGATCTTTGTGGCTGTAAACTAGTGTTATTGTTGTTAACATTTTGTTTTGCACTCTTTGGATAATTTCGATGCTGGATGAACATGCGTTTCCCCATAATTCTACGCCATATAGCCAGGCTGGTTGTATGGTAGTGTTATACAACAATACCTTAAGCTATAAGCTGAGTGGAGAGCGGAAGTTCATTAGCCAGTGTAGTTGACTAGCATAAAGTTTCGTGTGCGTCTTCTTGGCGTCGATGTGCCTCCTTCAAGTCAGCTTTCTGTCTAGATGCATTTTAAGGTAAGTAACATTTTTGTCATGCGGAATTGGAATATTGTTGAGGGTGAAGGTAATGTGCTTGCATTTGTTTTCGTTGACTTTAATTCGCCAGTTTGCCAGCCAGACTTCCACTTGTTCAAGACGATTTTGTAATGTCTGCGTTGCTCGCACAGGGCAGTGGGAGCGACATAATAAAGCAGTGGCGTCTGCGAAGGTAAAGGTGGATACGAAATTGTTTGTGGGAAGGTTGGCCGCATATAGATCATAAAGGGTGGGGGCAAGCACTCTTTCCTGAGGTACTCCTGCTTAGATCTCAAACTCTTCTGAGGTAAAATCGTTAGATCGTACAGAAAACATTCGATTTGTTAGATAAGACCCAAGCAAAGCGTGAGTGTTTGGGGTAGTAGAGTATTTATTTTCTATTTAAGTCCATCTAGCCAAACTCTGTCGAATGCTTGTGAAACCTCAAGGAATACTGCACCACACAACTGTTTGCACTCAAAAGCGGTTTGAATTTCAGTTGTGATTCGCTGCACTTGCATTATTGTACCGTGTTTTTCTCTAAAAACAAATTAATGGGATAAAATTAAGTTGCAATTTTTCAGAAATGGGAGAATTTGAAGCAATAGCAGTTTCTCAAATAGTTAAGTTAAACAGGACAGGAGACTAACACTGTGCAGCACTAAACAGTTGATCGAGTCGAGACCAAAAAATTCTGAAAGTGTATGATAGAAGTCCAAAATCTTTCGCTGGGTTTGGTCTGGTTAGCTGCCGACACGGTTGCCACACTTGGTGTTTTTGCACTAAAAAAGGTGATTTTTTTTCCTGTTGGTGCATTGGCACATTTTATTGGAACTGGCTCTTTTGCATCGAGCCCGAAAGAAACGTAGAAATTAAAAAAATTCTAAAAATTCTGCGACCAGATGTATTTAGGTAAATGGTATGATATCTTCGCTTAAGAAAATCGTAGAATTGTTTGGGATAATTTATTTTAAAGCTAAGAAATAGTATCGTATTAAAGAGAGTCAACACAAAAGTAAGCTCCTTAACAAAACGCCTCTAAAAAAGTTCAAAATAGGCATTCTAAGCTACTTTAATACCAAATTACCGAAAATCTAGACGGGATGGACCATTTTCGAAAACAGATTCGTGTTCAACACACGAAAGTCGTCTAGAACCACCACCAACCCTTCAATATACTGGAAATTTTTGCATAGTGTAATTCTCAATATTTTTGATACACACGCTTATAGATATAATTTAACTTAGACACAATATATGGATAGCAAGTGTATAAGGAAATCCACCACTTTATGAATAAAGAAAAAGGTGCGTGAGTTTTACATACTTGGAGCTGGTTCGGCAAATTGTTGCAAAACTCGAATTTGATTCAGTTTCAAATGTAATATTTTGCAAGGAGCTGAGTACGAGTACAGAGCCAGGGCCACATTTTGTCTGGTCTGTCAAATACATAGAAATATAGAGAAGTAACTGATCTTAGAGTATGATTTTTGTATGTAAGCAATTAAAATATTGACTGTTTAGTTTTTATATGGGGGTGACACAGAAATCACTAGTGATTTTCGTATAAACGCTTATATTTCAAATTGAAATTGCGGGAATTTATATGTGAAGTGGCACAAAACAGCTCGGTTACTAGATCAGATGTCGAAAGTAAAGCGAATTGATCTTTTACAAAGCACTAACTGTCATATTATCTATCAAGTAACTGAGTAAATTCTAAGTTTATCTGGCAAATAGCAGCTATATAGGAGATGAGAAATCGGCCCTTAACGATATGTTAATAAAGTTCTTTTTCGTTTTTACAGATAGGAAGAGTAATTTCTTTAGGTATACGAATAAGTCATTTTGTTAAGATCAAGTTGTCGTTTTAGTATTTTGACATAGAGACCAATACTTATTCAGACTTCTCAAGACTGGCTCTTTTTTAAATTTTTTTTGGTGTAATTTAATATTTACAAGTGGGAACCGTGGTTGCCGATTTCTTTTTATTGCACTTTGAAGTTTTAAGCTTCTGATGGGGGCTTGCAACTCCATGTCTCGTAAGATATTTGGAATTTCGCTTTGACGTCTTAGAGAAAGTTGTTGCTCTTTGTCTGGATTACAAAACATTTCGAAGTATTAAGTCAAAAAAGTCACATCTTTATACTCAAAACTACAAAAATGTCTCCAGATCATCATGTTTGCCCCTCATTTTGTACTGTTTTTCAAATTTGTCTTGAAAACTGTAACGAATTTGATTAAGCAATTTTGGACAAAAAAGTTGCTAAGACTTAAATAAACAAACGGTTGCAACATACAAACTTCATTCGACTGGTCCTTCACATAGTTACGGGCCCTTAAGCGTGTAGAACTTTAACCGAAACTCGAAAAATTGCTATTTTTGGCAGCAATTGGCTGACACAGTAAAAAAATTCGATTGTTTTGTATTAAATCAATCAAATAGTAATAAAACATCCAAATTTGTAACGGGTTTCAAGATGAAGTTGAAAAACTGTAAAAGAAAAATGGTCAAAGCTTTGTTTTATGTAGTTTTTTGATTTGCTACTTAGAAATGTTTTGTAGGCCAAGCCAAGAGCAACAACTTTGCCAAAAATATAAATGCAAAATTCAAAAAAGTTTCCGAGATATGGAATCGTAAATTCTACCCTGAAGTTGAAAAGTTCAAAGTGCAATAAAAAGAAAACGGCAGCTAATCAGATCAAACCCATACTCCCATCACACCAGTTCAGAATTTTTTTGTCTCGACTCGATCAACTTTTTTGAGTTGAAAAATGTGTCACAGCGTAATTGGTCTTTTTGACGATGCCTGCGTTTTGTCTATTCCAGGTTTTGGAATCAAATCCATCTTTGGGAAAAGTGGCCGCATGATGCTATGCAGATAAAAAGTTTGCAAATGAAGTTAAATGCACAATGTGGAAGTTTAATGATAATTGTTGGTGTGATTAGGTCGTGACCCGCAGATTTCCAAGGATTCAGTTCCTCCCTTATGATCTTAGATATATATCGCTCTTGAAACGTCAGCGGATTTAGTGAAGGTGGATTTGAGAGCGGTGGAAGAGTGAAATGATTTGTTGCTGGATTCATCGCTTCGAGCCCATGAGCCAGTTTGATTTCTGATTGGTGTTGTTTTCTTGATTGGTGGAATTAAGTTGGGGTGGGCTGGAAATACAGGAAACTTAGAGCTTGTTGGGAAAAGTCGTTCAATGAAAGTCCTTTGGGCTTCTATATCATTTGAAAGGTTCAGCGTAGCTGATATTAAAATTTGTTTCGCCATTGGTGTTTTGTAACATTGACATTCACGCCTTAAGCGTTGCCTTTCCTGGATAAGTTGTTCGATTTGTTTTCTGGTTGTGAAACGATTTGGAGATGGACGAAGTGAGCTTTGAGTTGTTCCAGTTTTCCTACGGTCTGATCTATGTCTTTTTATACCCTTGTAGAGGGTATATTAAAATTGTCGAGATGTTTGTACCGCATAGAAGGAAGCATCTCCGACCACCTAAAGTATATATATTCTTGATCAGCATGACGAGCTGAGTTCATATAGCCATGTCCGTCCGTCCGTCCTTCTGTTTCTATGCTATCTCCTCTGTCAGTTTGAAAGCTATCTTAACCAAACTTTGCACGAAGCCTTTTGGTACAAATACGCTGAACATTTGTCGGAACCGGCCGAATCGGGTGAATATAACATATAGCTGCCATAGGAACTATTGGTAAAAAAACAAGTTTTAGTGAGAAAAACTTTTTTGTTTTCAAAAACGCCCCCAAACCTCTCATTTTTCAGTTTTTTATGATTTTACATAATTCCACCATGTTTGATGAAAATCGAACAACTATATGGTATAGCTGCCATACAAAAGTTAGTTCAGAGAAAAAGTCTTATTAGAAAAAGTCTTAGTTGTTTTCAATGCTATCGCTCTCAAACTTGTTACTGATCTATACTATATGCTACCACTCAATTCTGCCAAGTTTGATTCAAATAGGATGACTATAGCATATAGCTGCCATAGGAAAGATCGGTTGAAAAAGTAGTTCTTGTGAGAAAAACTTTTTTGTTTTCTATGTTAGCGTCTTTTTACTTTCCAGTTATGAATATTATCGGTTTCCACACAATTTTGGGAAGTTTGGTCAAAATCTGAAGAATATATCGTATAGCTGACATTTAACGCCATCTATTGCTGAGTTTGGAATATAACTTAGCTAAGAATGTCCGACGACATTTAAAACCTTAATTTATATAAATTAAACAAGCTACAAGGGTATATAAACTTCGGTCGAGCCGAAGTTAGCTTTCCCCTATTAAATCGTTTAAGTTCTAAACTTTGGTTAATATGTGCGCTGATGTACTCTCTGTATTTTAGCTAATTAGTGCCTTTGTTTGTCAGGTGAGATGAGCGTTCAATAGTGTCAGATTGTTCAATGAGTTGAAAAACAACAGGAGAGTGGTCAGATAACAGTTCTGCCGCTGTGTGGGCGGTGATGTGTGTAGTTGGGATTACTCTTGCTATTGCAATATCAGTTAGGTCGTGTTGTTTTCTGCGGTCTGATGGCCAGTATGTAGGCCTTCCCGGAGATACATAAGTGAGTTTATTTATTGGTTTTATATGTGTATTATAAAGCTGTTTTCCTTTCGGGCTTATGAGGCGAGAGCCCCAATGGGTGAACTTGGTATTGTAGTCACCTGCTAGAGGTCCTCGGTGGTCCTCGCTGATTGAGAATACAGGTGGACAATATATAGCAGCGATTGTGAGGCAACCGCTTGCAGTCTAAGCCTGTATTGAGGTTGCTTGCAGGTGTGAGGCTTAAGTCGCTTGAAGTGGGTGGTGTCTTGTACGACTTTTAACAAAACGCCTGTTGCTCCGTGGGCCTTATCTTCAGATTGGCTTTTAGTGTATAGTAAATATCCTGGTATTTGGAAGTTGTTCTTACTTGTCAAATGTGTCTCTGATAAGAGCATTATGTCAATTTCTTTTTCATGCAGGAATCTTATTAGTTCAAGCTTGTGCTGGGAAACGCCGTTTGCGTTTCATGTTTGTTTGTGTTATTTGAAAGACATTCTAACGCTACAAGTACAATATACTTATTAACAGTGATTGGAAAGGTACTCATTTTTCTTACCTAGGTAAGTTACAAGGTAAATGTCAAAATATATAGCTAGGTAAGGTAAAAGGTATCCGAAATTTCCAGTACCTAGGTAAAGGTAAAAATAGGAACTTTTTAAAAAGCCATTTAAAGCATGATTTATCAAACACCACCTATCCCAAAATGTTCAGGATGTGACCAAAACTTTGAGTCTTCCTCGAAATTTCAACAAAGTTTTACGAAACAAGAAAGAAAGTCGGTCAAGCCCGACTATAACATACTCTGTACCCTTAACGTCGCAGCTCGCATTTGCTCACGAGCTATACGCGGTCATCTCTAAGTTTCACTCTCTCTCTCTCTCTCTCTCTCTCACTAAGATTGCCGTTCAATAGAATGCTGCGGTGGTGGGTGGGTGGTGGGGGGTGTTTACTGGCCGTTTTTTGCTCATAACTTGAGTATCGTTCATCCGATCTTTATCATTCCTTCAGCAAATCGATAAATAATTTTGTTTACAAGGTATCTCTAGAAGGTATGAACGATCTATCTTCAAAACTGTAGGAGATATGAAGTTTTTTCCAAATTGCGGGGGCGGGAGGGGGCGTGGCAAAAATTTAAAATAAACTTGATCTGCCTGCACGTATAAGAAATATATGCCCCATACATGTCAAACCTCTATCTCTTACCATCTCTGAGATCTCTTCGTTCATACGGACAGACAGACGGACAGACAGACAGACGGACAGACGGACATGGCTATATCGACTCGGCTGTTGATGCTGATCAAGAATATATATACTTTATAGGGTCGGAAACGATTCCTTCTCCCTGTTACATACTTTTGCACAAACTTAATATACTCTATGTACCTTCGGTACAGAGTATAAAAAGAATCAAAGATTCTTGATAATCAGTTGAACTATTCTGTATTCCGAGTTTGCCGAAAGTAGAGTTTTATGTAGAGTATACATACTCTTTTTTAATTTCAAGTCAGAAAAAAAATTTCAATAGAAATTCTATAGATACGAATAAATATATTTTTAGTTATTTGTATATACAGAGTGTGTGTGCGTGTTAAAGTAAATGTTTAAATTGTTGTGTTTAAATATCGGGTGCGAAAGTTTTCTATGGAATATACATGTTTGCTTGATATTTTAATAAATATATTTTTATAATTTGTGGTATAGGTTGGTGTGTTTAAGGAAGTTTATTATGAGTTTAAGCTGGTCTGATGATGGGTTTATTAGGTCTATTGGGTTTTTATTTTGGAGGCATTGGATCCGGGCTGTTCTTAAGGATGGACATTGGGTAAAAATGTGTTGACGTTTAAAATGGTGTCGTTTTGGCAGAGGGGGCAGAGTTTAGGAATATTCTTGTCAATGTAGTGTTGATTTGTGATTTTTGTGTGTCCTAGTCGTAGTCTTATTAGTTTTATTTGGTCCAGTCTAGATATTTCGTCTTGTTTTGTAGATTTCAGGAAGTGTGAGATATTTATGGTATTGGGGCTTATATTTTTGTACCAGTTTGAGCAGGATTGGTAGTGTTCCTGCATTATGGTTACTTGCTGGTTTTTGAAGTAACTATTTATGTCCGTTATGTTGTTATTGATTGTGGTGATGAGTGGGAATTCATTTGCAGTTTTAGCGTTTAAATCTGAGAAGTCATTGCCCCTCATGTTGATGTGGCTTGGGATCCTCATTAGATTGATTTTGTTTTGGTGTCTTGTTAGTAGTGTTCGGATGGTTCTTGGGTAGTAACTGTGATTTTCGATGTTTTGTATTGATTTGAGTGAGGATAGTGAGTCGGAGCATATGATAAATTTGTCTTTTTTTGATTTTATCATGTTTATAGCTTCAAGGATGGCAATTATTTCTGCGGTAAAGATAGATGAGTAGGTAGGGAGTTGTAATGGCGAATGGTGTAGAATGAGTGGATTGTGAACCGTCTGTGTAAATAAAGTGGTGTTGGGCGTGGTTGTTTTGAAAGTGTAGAAAATGTTATTGAAATATTGCTGGATTTGTCGAGTTCTTTGCGTATTGGTGCAAGCTTGTGTCTATTGTGATGGGTTTAAGGTGCCAGGGGAGTTTGTTGGGCTTAGTTAATTTTTGTGGTTTGAATGGTATGTTGTTAGCCAAGCAGATTTTTATAACCCTAGATATTGTTGAGTCTACTTTTAGTATTGTGCTGCTTATGTTGGGTTTGTTAATTATAGTGTGTACTGGAGAGTGGTTGGAGAAAATACAATTTTTGGCTGTTTTGCCGGTTAGAAAGTTTAGTCTGTGTGCAATATGAGTGATGATGGCTTCTGCCAGTAAGTTGTTTGCAGTTGTGGTTCTAGGCTCCTAGTGCCACTCTGATTCCTCTGTTTATTATTGTTTGTATTTTTTAAATGTGTGTTTTGGGTGCATTTCCGTAAAATAATTAGTGATTTAACAATTGAAATTAGGGTATCTATATTGCAATTGAATCTTGCAGATGAAAGGTATTTTATTACATCTAGTCCTTTATAAAGTGCTGGTATTATCGCTTCAATATGTGGGTTCCATCTATATTTATGGTTTATTGTCAGTCCTAGGATTTTTATGTTTGGCACCTTGGGTATTGTATATTTGTATGTAGTTAGAAGAGAAGCGATGCTCCGCGAGTAGCGATAATATTTCTTGCTATGAGCAATGCGAGAAGATGGCATAGTGATAGCTTTGAGCGAAGCGAGTTGCATTGATCAACTTTAATTTGCTGTCAGAATTTACCATGATTTAATAATACAAATTCGGCCAGTAGTGAGAGCATGCAACTCAGAGAGCGCGAGCTTTGTTTTCTGTGATTATTGTGAGCCCAATTCCTTGAGAGCAGCGAGTTGCATTGTTATATTTCAGTTATTAGAGTAGGCATGATGGATTCAGACGAAGAATATTTTGCTACAAGAGCAACGATTAATTTTGTTAACAAAATCAAAGTGTCCACCCACTCAACCGAAATCAAAATGAAAAAGGAGAGAAATATATTTAAATTATATGGGTCATTCTTTTTGAAACCGAACGGTTTTAAAATTCACCATATTTGATTCAAATAAAAAAAAATCCGAAATTAGATCTCGACACTCCCTGCAAAAAGTGTTTTTGGTTTTGCAAAAAAAAATTGGACATAAGGGCTTTTTAAAAACTTGATTTCTCAGGTTTGGTTTATCGGACAGGTCTCGTGTTGATATTGCTGAATAGTATTTAACTGTATCTATCAAAATCCAAATTTAAAAACTTTTTAAATTGTTTAATAATATTAAGTAATTGTTGCTAAAGCTTATATATAATTTTTTCTCAGTGATAAACACCATGATATAAATGCTAAGAATATACATTTTATTGCCCTAAACATAACTTAAATTACGGTGCTTTCAAAAAGACTTAGGCTTTTATAGTTTAAAAGATATACATTTTTGAAGGTACAAAGAAAAAAAATATGGCGATAGTTAGTATTAATCTGATATTTTGTAGTTTCAAATCGGCCTTCATCTGAAAAATACCCAGATGATATGTTCGAATATATCACTTTGACATTTCGAACACATCAACGTGATATTTTTTCAGATCAACAATTTGATATTGGTTAATATCAATGATATATTATTATAGTAGCAAAGCTATATTTTCAAAATACCTGTGGGACATTGTTTTAGTATCAAAGAAATAATTTTAAAATATCAGGAGGGTATTATTGTAGTACCAATGCTTTATTTTTATAATATCAAAGCAATATTTTTATAATACATTATACAATTATTCTGACAATTATCTTTCTGGAAAAATGTGCTCTTTGTCGCTGGAAGAAATGTAATTACGGCGGTCGAAGTTAAATTCACACTCTAGAAAAATTGTAAAATTAATATATTAAGAATAATAATTATTTTAAAACAAAACTTACCAATTAACTTTTCGTACACGAATTTTTCAATGTTTAGTTTTTGTATCAGCTCATAGAGTTGGATGTCTTCCATTTCAATCTGAAAATTATACAAAATTAATATACTTAAACTCGCATAAGTTTTTTTGTGCATGTGTGCGAAATCTGCCGAAAGCAAAGGCTGAGCATGCGCTTTTTTGTTCTGCCCTTGCACATCAAACAGCACACATATACATACATACATGCATATTTTGCATATAGATTTGTATGTACGCATGTTTGCATATGCATGTATTTGTGTTGTTCGACGTTCAAGGGCAGAACAAAAAAAACGCATCGCGGACACAAAATATGTATACATACATATGTACATATTTAAACACGCACTTCTACTGCGTAGAGAGCTCAAAGTGAAAAAACACGCACAATATGTATGTATGAGTGTGTGTATTATAGCCGTACAAACTATTAGCGACTGAATAAAGGCAATAGCCTTTTTACAATTTATAAATTTGGAAGTACAACAACAGTACAACAAAACACACACATACAATTCACATTTTATTCACTATTACGGCTTACATTTTTTTTCAGTCACCGCATCTTTTTATACTAACCTCTCACACGCGCCAGCACAGATCGAATGACGAAATTCGCAAGAAGAAGCTAGAAGTTCGCTGCAAACCCGACGCCAACTTCGAAACGTTCACGAAGAAAAAACGACCGGCACTCGTTTTCGCGCTTGCGGCAGCAGAGCAATGAGCATTGTTTTTGCTTTTTTCGAGATAGACTATTACTGTCTCTCTTTGATTTGAGAAACTCATGGTGTCTCTTTCTACTTTCAGAATTTCGATGTCTACTTTGATCTGAAATCATATCACTAGGTCATTTTTCACATCACTTTGATCATTTCACATTTCAATATAATATTTTTAGTATCAATGTGGAATTACAGATTCATATTGATATTAAATAGTTTTACTTTGATATGCAAATATTGATATTACTGATATGATATTGAAATACCTGATCTTATTTTTTTCTGTGTATAAACAAATAAAAATATGCCCTTAATTAAAGCTTTGCCACGAAGTCCGTTTTAAAGCTATGTGTTTGAAACTTGGGAATTAAGCTTTATATTTATCAAGCTTTTCAAAAATGTCCACTTCTCGCAGATCGAGTGTCTATATCATATCTCGGTTTTTTGCAAAACCGAAAATCACGTTTTTGTGGGAGTGTCGAGATCTAATTTCGGATATGTGTTTATTGAAATCCAAAATGATGAATTTTAAAACCGTTCGTTTTCAAAAAGAATGACCCATATTGATGATTTACAATAGGAAAAAGCTAAGAATGCAACAAATAGTACGTGCGATCTGAGCGAGTTCAAGCGAGAAAGCAGGTTGCAAACTGCTTTCTCGCATCGCTATCGCTTTATCGCATGCACTCGCATATCACTCCGCCCTCACTCTGACACCTTTTGAGCTATTGCTTTAATAAAAGGTTGCAGGAGTTTATTGCGCGTTCTCGCCCAATATTATCGCATCGCTTCTCGCGCGCACTCTGACATCAGCCTTATTTGGGCGTTGCAATTGTATTTCTTGCAAATGTGGATGTGCTTGCATTTGTTTGGTGAGATAGCAGCTCCGGATTGGAGACACCAGCCTTCGATGTTGGAGAAGAGAGTATTAAGGTTGAACGCACAGTTTTGGTTTTTTTCTTTATGGCTGATTATGAGATGGAAGTCGTCTGCGAAGGCACAGAACTTTATGTTTCTTTGAAGTGATATTATACTTGAGAGCTTGTTGTAGCTGGTATGTTTGTTTGAAGTGTGATCAGCAAACCAAGTTCGCTGATGAGAGAATTTGGTTATTCTCCAAACAGCGATCGTTGTACGGACATACCAAATTGCTATTCCAAAATGTTGTAATTAATATCTGTTGATTTGGGTTCACTGAGAAAAAATCAATCTAAAACCAAGATTATAATCTTGAAACGAGACGAAACGGTGTCAGAATTCGACAGAAACGAGATAATCTTAACCCAATTTAAATCTTAGTCCAACAATATTGAATTAAGATCGTTTATACTCGACTTCCAGATGAAACAATCTCATTTTTTGTTATGAAGAAAAAAGACAAAATTAAACTAAGCATTTTTTATTTCTAAGTGATGGGTTGGGGGGAAAGGGTGATGTGATTAGTTGGTTTAGTTAGTTGTTTTATTTATTAACATTTTCTTCTTTCTGAAAAACTTATATAAATTGTAAATTATTAATCCGCCGATAATGGGACTTGAGTTCAGTACCTTCTGCGCACTGGAACACTAACACCACCGCTTTGCCATCGAGCGTCAACTGTTAGGCCCAACCAGTTGCAGTATAAGATCAGAGATTTTCGCAGCCTGAGTTCTTATAATGCAACTGGCTGCGCTTAACAATTGACCCCCTACGGCAAAATCGACTAATCGGCAGTGCCAATGTGTTATTGAACGAAGAGGTCGAGGTTCGAGTCCCAGGTGGAGGGTGGGTTGCATTGCAACCGAAAATTGTTTAGTTTTGTTTTTTTTTGTTTTTGTTTAGTATAATAAATCTATATATATCATTAACATTTTCAACTGAAGCTTTAGAGAAAACTAGGATGGTTGATAAGTTGAGAGATGATAAATCTAGTTTTTAAGATTTCTCAGCTCATTTCAAGGTTTTTCAATCTGGTTTTTATAAGATTGCAAGGTTCTTGGAAACGAGATTTTCAATATAGATTTTAGATTGATTTTTTTTTCTCAGTGTAGGTATGTACCTAGGTACCAAACACTGCTTATTAATTAGTGCGCCGGTCACAACGATTGGAAATTATTTAAATATTTTAGATGACCTACTTAAATGCTAACTTATTCCTAAACATGTATTAATATAATCATTCAAAGATAACATAAAATATTGAACAGTTCTTATTTATTATTATTATTAAATGTTATTATTTTCTTTACCAACTAATATAAGTTTTCTCCAAATCCTCAATTGCGTGGCGTTTCTTATAGTCTTTATATCGTTGGGTGACAAAATTGTCTTTCCGAAACTGACAGTCTGTACTCTCGGCGGTACACAATATTGATTGTTCGTCTTGAAAGGCTAAAATTAAGTTTTTCATATAGTTAGGAGGGTTCATTTGTCCAGACTATTTTATGTAACAATAGAAGACTATGCACATCCATCCACAATTGAAGGGGTAAATCAAATATGTTAATATATACGTTAGATATTCTATCAATTCGTTTTCGATTGTAGCTGTACCGTGCAATGTTGTTAAATGCTACTTGTATTTTCCGTTTACTTGCTGAGTCACAGTTATTAAATACTTTAACATCATTGGAGAGGACTTAAGTTAGGAGGGTCTTGGCTATCAGCGGATCTTGACTGGTATGAAGTGCTTAAGAACTTTCTGGCTTCTTAGTATTCCGTACAACTTACCATGTCGTTCCATGTGAGAGTTGTGGAAAACACAAATCCCAATTGCTTTTACATACTCAATGGCAGAATTATTTATTGTTAGTTGTGGCAAGTTGGAGGTATCAAAGTTTTTGTTGCTAATTATTAAGCACTTTGGATGGGTCTAGTCCTAGGCCGGTCCTTTCAGCCCATTCACTTATTCTACTTAGTTCGCAATTACTGACATGAACACACTCATCTATTTTACACAAAGGACTGCTAACATACAATTAAACATCATCCGCACACATATGCACATCACACTTTGGCAAAACACTTGGTAGGTCATTAACACAAATAGAAAACAAGAGAGGTCTAAGAACCGATCCCTGCGGGACACCACGTTTAATAGTCAGAAATGAAGAATAAGCTCTTGATGTGACAACAGACAGCCGCCGCTCTGCGAGATATGACTGCAGGAATTTCACAGCCGTGCTTGATAACATGTACAATTTCCTTAATTAAGTGCATAGAATTTCTTGGGTAACCGTGTCAAATGCTTTGCTGTAATCTAGAAGTGTTAAAAATGTTATATTATCTACGTTTCTCCGAATGTCTTCCGTTATATTTATAATAGCCGTTGTGCAACTTCGTCCTTTCCTAAATCCAAATTGGGTGTCATTAAAAAGATTCTCAGTGAGCATAAAAGTATTAATTTGTTTTGCCATTAAATGTTCAAGTATGTTAATATTTTTAAGCAGGTCATTAGTTATATTTAAACACTGAGCTGTTGCGAATAAATTTTTGATGAATTCAGTTCGATTTCTCATTAGATCCTGTATCCTATAGTAAGCATAAATGTCATGAGGCTTTGTTGCCTTGTGGCTATCATAGCTTCGAATCCGCTGATTGTTTGCTGGGGTTGCAGTAATGGGTTTTGTGTGGCTTTGAGCTGCGGCTTATCTACATGGTTGCGGAATTGGATAGGTGCTGCCTGTGTACAGCTTCTTCCTGCTACATCGGCGAATGACAATTCAGGAACAGTGTTCCCACAAGTGTGTGGTTGGATATTTTGAATGGGTGGTGAAGTTTATCTGTTCGGAACCAAATATTTAGTTCCTTTAATATGGGACAACCTCTGTAGTTTGCTGTGTGATTACCTCCGCAGTTGTTGCATTTCTTTTGCACTTCCTCTTTTTTGTTGTATATGCCCCGCACATGGTAGTAGGGTGTAGGTCTCCGGCTGGCTGTTTGGTTCAATTCCATTTTAAACATTGGTTGCGGAGTTTTACCTATGTTGATGTTTTTTTCAGAAGCGCTGATACAATGTTTTTTATTGGAACTGTGGGTTCGATTCCGTTTATTACAACTTGAAGCTCCTTGCTGCTTTTAAGCAGATATGTGTAAAAAAAATTTTTAATTTGGGTCCATAAGTCTACAACTGTTCGGTAATTCTCTTCCGAATATATTTGCAGTTTTGTTTCTCGGAGTTTGTCCGTTCAAGGTTATAAAATGGAAGTTGTTGTTAACGATCAATTCCACCAGATTACACTGTGAAACACTAAAAAGTTGATCGAGTCGGGACCAAAAAATTCTGAAAGGGTATGATGGTAGTATAAAAACCTTAGTATAAAAACCTCTAAGACGTCAAAGCGAAGTTCCAAATAGCTTACGAGATATGGAGTTGCGAATCCCAATCAGAAGCTGAAAACTTCAAAGTGTAATAAAAAGAAAACGGCAGATAATCCGATCAAACCCTGTCTGTGTTTTTATACTACCATCACCTCCTTTCCGAATTTTTTGGTCTCAACGCTATCAAATTTTTTGATTTCAAAAAGTTGTCACAGTGTTATTAATGAGAGCGTGGCAAGTATTTTCCCGTATGTAGATTGGAGGGGGCTTGAGCTTGGCTACTTTAGAATCACCTTCATCAACTGGGAGAATCGGTTTTTAGAGAAAGGGTCTCATTTGATGTTTGTTTCAGTGGCATTCTTTTCAGCATTTTTATGTATATTTGCAGTATTACACCCCTTTGCCTGTTGGGGGCTTAGCTTACGCTTATTGAATTGGACATACCTATCTATTGTGGATGTTAAGAACAGTGCGCGCCAAGCAAACTGTTACACCAGTTAACTCCCTGCTCTCACTGCCTGACACTCAGTTGGTCAGCCATCGCAGACATACACACATTTATTGTTACCCTGTATTCATGCTCCACTTATGAAATCCATTTATATTCAATAATAAATAAGCTCGCGCATATTTAACACTATGAATGCCACTTTGAATGAGTTGTCGGTTACAAGAAGTGCCACCGTTGCTTTATAGTGCTTTCAAATTTCCAGCAGTAGAACTTGTGGTTGGTGTGAGTCGGTGGGGTCGACGCACCGGTAGATGACAAGAGTGCAGTTGTCATTGTGGCTGTTGTTACGTGGGCGGTAGCTATAGAGACCATTTGCGTTTGTGGGGTTTGAGTGGTTGTTAGAAACACTATAGAACTTGGTGGTGCTGAGACAGATGGTATGGAAACTCGGGCCCATGGAAATATGCATTGTGTGCTCCACGGCATTTTGCCGAACTCTTGTGAAGGGAGAGCGGAAGAGCAAGACCTTCCCTCTGATCGTTATCGTTTAATGACGATCATTTATAGAAGTACACGTTACGTTTGTCCATTGAGTGCCTTCGTGACTCATCTCCAACATTGTTAACAATGCTGCAAACCGGTCCTAGCCCGAACCCCAAAAAAACCGGTTCGGTTTGGGTTTTCCGGGTTCCTCGAACCGGACCATGAACCGAACCCTTCAAATATTTGAGCCCGCGAACCTGAACCTGAACCGAACCCTCTGTATACAAAACAAGAAGGCCAAGCTAACTTCGTCTGTGCCGAAGTTTTTATACCCTTGCAAATGCAAATGTCACAGTTTAAGAACGCTTACATAAAAATCAAAAAATTTTGTAACTAAAACCTATTTTCTGACAGATAAACGTCTGAAAAAAGTTTTTCTCACTAAGACTCAGTTTCCGATTTCCAATTCAGTCATCCGATTTCGGCCCAATTTTGCGAATCTATTTGAAGTTTAAGGACGCCAACAAAACTAAACAAAAAAATTTTTTACCAAGACTCATGTTCGACCGATCGGTCCTATGGCAACCATAAGATATAGTCACCCGATGTCGATTAACTTTTTCAAATTAGTTTGAAAGCGTTTAATATTAATAATCACCGACCTTAAGAACGATTTACTTAAAACAAAAAATTTTTTTTCACTTAGACCCATTTGCCGACCGATCGGTCCTATGGCAGCTATAAGATATAGTCATCCGATTTTCACCAAAATTGGCAAATCTGTTTAAAAGTAAATAATATTATTAATGACCGAGTTAAATCACGTTAACATTGGAAACAAAAAAGTTTTTCTCACTAAAACCCATTATTGCGACCTATGGTTCCTATGGCAGCTATAAGATATAGTCATCCGATTTCGACCAAACTTTGCAAATCTGTTTGAAAGTATTTAATATAATTAATGATCGAGTTTAATCACGTTAACATTGAAAACAAAAAAGTTTTTCTCACTATAACCCATTTTTCGACCGATGGTTCCTATGCCAGCTATAAGATATAGTCATCCGATTTTGACCAAAATTTGCAAATCTGTTTGAAAGCATATAATATTATTAATGACGAGTTTAATCACGTTAACATTGGAAACAAAAAAGCTTTTCTCACTAAAACCCATTTTTCGACCTATGGTTCCTATGGCAGCTATAAGATATAGAGTCCGATCCGGTCGGTTCCGACATATTAGCAGCGTGCAGTAAAAAGAAGACCCTGTGCAAAATTTCAGCTCGATAGCTTTAAAACTGAGAGACTAGTTTGCGTAGAAACAGACGGACAGACAGACAGACAGACGGACAGACGGACAGACGGACAGACGGACAGACGGACAGACAGACAGACAGACGGACAGACAGACGGACAGACGGACGGACAAAGCTCAATGAACTCAGCTCGTCCCCCTGATCAAGAATATATATAGTTTATGGGGTCGGAAATGAATATTTCTATGCGTTGCAAACGTCTGGGCAAAATTTTAATACCCTTTGCAAGGGTATAAAAAGGTTCGGTTCAAACAATCATTTAAGTCAATTTCTTAAGATTTTTTCTTAAGATTTTGCTATTTCGAGAAGAAAGAAAAACATAAGAATAGTCGGAAAAGGGAAAAGCAAATGCATTTGGGAGATCATTTTAACAAGAATCGCTGTGATGAGTCCATTTTAAGCTCTTCTAGAGATTAAATAAATAAAGAATTTATGTCCGATTTAAAGTCTCATGACTCAAATGACTCATGGGTATGCTCAAAAAGACTCTAAAGTGATTGGAAATATGACTCGAAATTGAGTCAAAACTGATGAGAAAAACGGGCTATAAACTACTATTTAAGAAAATTCTCGACTTGGGCACCATATTCTCCAGGCAAAAGTATCATTTATGACTTTTTGTGCAAAAGTATGTAACAGGGAGAAGGAATCGTTTCCGACCCTATAAAGTATATATATTCTTGATCAGCATCAACAGCCGAGTCGATATAGCCATGTCCGTCTGTCCGTCTGTCCGTCCGTCCGTCTGTCCGTCTGTCTGTCCGTATGAACGAAGAGATCCCAGAGATGGTAAGAGATAGAGGTTTGACATGTATGGGACATATATTTCTTATACTTGCAGGCAGATCAAGTTTATTTTCAATTTTTGCCACGCCCCCTCCCGCCCCCGTAATTTGGAAAAAACTTCATATCTCCTACAGTTTTGGAGATAGATCGTTCGTACTTTCTAGAGGTACCTTGTAAAAATTATTTATCGATTTGCTGAAGGAATAATAAAGATCGGATGAACGATACTCAAGTTATGGGCAAAAAACGGCCAGTTAACATCAGCCACCCCCCCACCAACAACCACAGCAACATACCCTAACCGTTCAACACAGGCAATCTTAGTGCGAGAGAGAGAAAGAGAGAGAGAGAGAGAGAAACTTAGGAGAGCGCACCGCGTTGTGCGCGGGGTGTTAACTGGCCGTTTGACTCCTGAGCATATGCGAGTGTAAGGGTACAGAGTATGTTATAGTCGGGCTTGACCGACTTTCTTTCTTGTTTTAATTTGACAGAGGACTCAAAAAAGACTCAAATGTGATCAGAAATTTCATAAAATGCTAGCTAGGTAAGTACGTAGCAGGTGAGGCTTCCAAAATGCAAAGACAAGGCACTTTTGAAAGACTTTTTAGAACAGCTTTGAATAATAACAATAAGGAATGTGTTCCAGTCGACTTGACGACTCATATACATTGCTTGGTAATCAGAACTCGTTTTCCTGATCAATAATGTGTCTAAATTTTGACCGAATGTTGAGGAAAAAATTTGACAACTATTTAACAATCTATGAACCCAGACTCAAACCAAAATCTTGGGTTCAATTAGTACAGGAACCGGTCCGCGAACCGAACCTTACACTTTACCACGGGTTCGAACCTCCTGACCGAACCTTTACAAAAATTTTACAGGTTTGCAGCCTTGGTTGTTAACACTCATATTGTTGTATATATTGATAGCACAAAATGAGACTTTTTCCAGTATATTGAAGGAATGGTGGTGGTATCAAATGATTTTCGAGTGCTTAACACGAGTCTGTTTTCAGATATGGTCCATCACGTCGAGATTTTCAGTAACTTGAGCTTAAAGTTTAAAAAAAAATACTATTCTCACCTTTTTTAGATGCGTTTTCTTCCGAATAATGTATCAAATTCAAAGCGGCAGACAATTGGTACAAAGGGCATAGCCGAATAAGCCTGGGAAAACAGCCCCTGAAGAATTCTGAATATTTTGAACCAGAGATGATAGCTTTCATCTAGGAGTGTATGTATGCCAAATTTCAAGTCAATAGGTCCATTGGCTGACGAGTAATCTGCAGCAATGCTAAAGCGTAAAAATGTCGATATATCTGGTCTTATATTACGTTTTACCATTAAGTGTTAATTGAAGATTAATAAGATTCAATGTACATATTCGTTTCCAAATTCAGGAATTTTTTACTCTTATTCCTTTGATCCAAAATCGGTGGTCAAATCTTTGAAAATTTAAAATGACCACTTTCCAGATTTGACAATTCCACGGAATTTTTAACAGCTGATGTGTCTTCTAACCATTTAAATAATAAAAAAGAGACTTTTTTGAGTGGTGCAACAATTTCAAATAAATAAAAATCATAAAAATATAAATATTTTATAGGCCGGGATGACACCTGCTTTTTTACCGACAATTTCTAGCAGCAATATTGTCGGGCGAATTTGAAAACACGGCAGATTCGGCGCATACTTATATAACATACCAAAAAAATCCTGAAGTTCATTGAGAATCTAGTATTTCCAGGCGATTTTTTTTTGTATTTTTGTTTTGTTGACATCTGATTTAATTCAAATAAATTAAAACTAAGAAATGTAATAAGTTTTAATAGGGTGTCAGGATGAATAGGTTAGATTAAATAGGTTGCTCGGCTGAGGAGTGATCAACTAAAGATCCATTTTGATGTCTAATAGCATGTTTAATAGGAGTATGGTGGATTGGCTGGAGTGAGTGGGTGTTGACGGCGAGCCAGGTCCTCTCGGCGCAGATACTTAGGTCATCAAAGAATGGGTATCCTAGGTGCTTGAAGACAAATTCTTTTATATTGCATTTTTATGCCTTGCTGAGGTAATCAGGTCTGATGTTTTAAGCGCATAGAAAGAAGTACTTTCTTATTTAACCATGTCCGTTGTGGCTTGGCTAACCAAATGTTCACACAAGATGCGCAACCTATTGGTCTTCGTGAGTCTTAAACAACTTGCTTTTTTCAAAGGAAAAATTTATTATTTTATAGAAAATTAATATAATAAAAATTAACATAATGAAATACTGAATTTTCATCATTGAAATAAATAAATAGTTTAATTGCAAGATGCATAAAGTAAAATTATGTATCTAAATATGGAATTAAAAATAGCCGCCACAGCAAATTACTGTCTAGCGACAATATTGCATCTAGCCAAAACAATTCTGCCGGCTTCTCTGACTTTAGCAGCAATAAATTGTGCGGCGAATTCAACAACTGTCTATCTCGCTCTCACTCATTTCGACTCCCATAAGAACAAAATTGCTGCTATAAATTGTCGGAAAAAAAGCATGTGTCATTCCAGCCTTAGTATTTAATATTGTCTTAAAATAATCACTATCTTCGTTGATAAGGGTGAATTCAAGATCGGATGACCATATCTTATAGCTGTCATAGGAACCATCGGTCGAAAAATGGGTCTTAGTGAGAAAAACTTTTTTGTTTTCAATGTTAGCGTCATAAAACTCGGCCATTATTAATATTATACGCTTTCAAACAGATTTGCAAATTTTGGTCAAAGTCGGATTACTATATCTTATAGTTGCCATAGGACCGATCGGTCGGAAAATGGGTCTTAGTGAAAAAAACTTTTTTGTTTTCAAGTAAATCGTTCTTAAGGTCGGTGATTCTTAATATTAAACGCTTTCAAACTTATTTGAAAAAGTTTATCGACATCGGGTGACTATATCTTATGGTTGCCATAGGACCGATCGGTCGAAAAATGAGTCTTAGTGAGAAAAACTTTTCTGTTTTAAATTTTATCTTTCTTAAACTCCGCGATTGTTAATTTAATATGTTTTCAAAAAGATTCGGGAAATTTGGTCGAAATCAGATGTTTATCTGTCGGAAAATGGGCTTTAGTTTAAAAATTTTTAGATTTTTATGTAAGCGTTCTTAAACTCTGACATTTCAAAAACAGCATTTGCAAGGGTATAAAAACTTCGGCACAGACGAAGTTAGCTTGGCCTTCTCGTTTTTATTTATGTGTCCCAATTTGATGTGTATCCGCAATATACTGTGACTCCGCCAAATAGTAAATGAATTACGAAAACTGAATTGAACCTTCGAAAAAATCTTTAAGCTCATTTTCAGAGATTTCGGGGAAGTCTAGTACATTACTACTATTAATATTAGCGAATTTAACCTTTTTTTCTAATTAAACCTTCTTGTTCCACGGATTACCTTCATCCATTTTTCGCTTTAATGGTTTTAAGACTTGATTCGACACGTCACGATCACTTAATGGTCGCTTTTCAAATCGATTGTTTAGATAGCACGCTATCTTGCACAGGATTTCTATTATTGGCAACATTTTATTGTCAACTTTTCCACCAAGAAGCCGGTACTTTTGTTTTGAAATTCCGTGCACAGCTTCCACAGCTCACCTAATTTTGGTGACGATCCGGGATTGATTTGGTTTCAAGGTCGGCAGCTGATTTCTTTTCCCCTTCAGAGCTGGCATAAGAAATTTATAGCCTCTTCCCTTGAGATCCGCAACAGCATCTCTATAGCATCTCATTTACATTGGCAGTATATGGTCCTGCCATGTCAACAATATAACCATTTGTAGTACAAATTAAAAATGTCTTGCACAAGGGAACATTCTTCTGATCTGACTACGATTTCTTTTGGTAGCTGTTATTGGCGCTTTTATGGTGACGGATTTTTGCTCCATCGCAAATGATCACCAAATTATCGTCGCCTACATCTAAATACTGAAATATTTATCACAATGTGACAGTTGCGTTCTATGATCAAAATATTTATATTTTTATCTTTTTTATTTATTTGACTTTGTTGCACTACTTAAACAAATTTAAGTATTTGTATACCCTTGCAAAGGGTATTATAATTTTGCCCAGAAGTTGGCTACGCATAGAAATATTCATTTCCGACCCCATAAACTATATATATTCTTTATCAGGGCGACGAGCTGAGTCGATTGAGTTTTTTCCGTCCGTCTGTCTGTCTGTCCGTCTGTTTCTATGCAAACTAGTCTCTCAGTTTTAAAGCTATTGAGCTGAAATTTTGCACAGAGTCTTCTTTTTACTGCACGCTGCTAATATGCCGGAACCGACCGGATCGGATGACTATATCTTATAGCTGTCATAGCAACCATCGGACGGAAAATGGGTCTCACTGAGAAAAACTTTTTGGTTTTCAATGTTAGCGTCCTAAAACTCGTCCATTATTAAAATTATATGCTTTCAAGCGGATTTAAAAACTTTGGTCAAAATCGGAAGACTATATCTTATAGCTGCCATAGGACCGATCGCTCGAAAAATGGGTCTTAGTGAAAAAAACGTTTTTGTTTTCCTGTAAATCGTTCTTAATGTCGGTGATTCTTAATATTACACGCTTTCAAACTAATATGAAAAAGTTGATCGACATCGGGTGACTATATCTTATGGTTGCCATAGGACCGAACGGTCGAAAATGGTTCTTAGTAAGAAATTATTTTTGTTTTTAGTGCTAGCGTACTTAAACTCACCGATTACTAATTCCGTATGCTTTCAAATATATTCGCAAAATTTGGTCGAAATCGGATGACTATATCTTAAGGCTGCCATAGGAGAAAAATTTGATTCGTTTAGATTTTATCGTTCTTAAACTCAGCGATTGTTAATTTGATATGTTTTCAAAAAGATTCGCGAAATTTGGTCGAAATCAGATGTTTATCTGTCGGAAAATGGGTTTTAGTTACAAAAATTTTGGATTTTTATGTAAGCGTTCTTAAACTCTGACATTTCAAAAACAGCATTTGCAAGGGTATTCAAAATTCGACACAGACGAAGTTAGCTCGGCCTTCTCGTTTATTATTTAGATGGTTAGAAGACACATCCGCTGTAAAGATTCCGTGGTATTGGTACAAGAAAGTGGACGTTTTAAATATTCAAAACTTTGACCACCGTTTTTGGACCAATGGAATAAGAATAAAAATTCCTAAATTTTGTAACGGATATGTACTTTAAATCTTATTGATTTTGAATCAACAGTTCATGGTGAAACGTAATATTAGACTAGATGTATTTATATTTAGGTTTAGGCATTGCTACAGATTACTCGTCAGCCAATGGACCTATTGACTTTAAATTTGGCGTACATACCCTTCTAGATACTAGCTACCGTCCCTGATTCAAAATATACTAAAATCTTCTGGGACAGTTTTCCCTGGCTTATTCGGCTATACCTTTTGTCCAGTGCAACTAACAATTATTTAGGATTTATTCAGTTTCAATAAAAAAAAAACTATATATCATCTGCTTTCAAAAAAAAGCTAAGTTAATTATTTTTAATTTCTTAGGTACACTTGCTTTGTACAGAATTGACTTTCAGTTGCATTCCAGAGACATCTGCCATACACGCTCTGTTTCGGTTTTTACTTACCGCCGCATGTATTTATACTCATGCTCATCAATCGGAGTGTGCTCCTCTTTGAATGTTTTAGTGCAACTTTTAATTCGTTATAAAGCATTAAATAGTTGCTATTAAATTTTGTTTTTGGCATTCGTCAACTCCTAATTCTCTTACCAGCATATGGTAAAAATCTTGTGTTAATTGAATTTGTTTTTGCTTAGCTTATAAATATATTGATCTGCAGGTTGAAACCTTTTGTGTCATTGCCGACGGGACGGGGGGGCTGAATAGGACAGTGGGTAGTCAATTACAGTGGGGTCGCAATTGTAGGGGATGCTTAAATACCCTAAAGACAGCAGCAACAATGCAAATATCTGTACCCAGTTTGATGGCTGTAGTTTGAATATGCGGCTCACCCACAAAAGATTATATGAAAATGTAGCTAGAACCATATAACAACGATGGCGGTCACCAGAGCTATAAGCAGATAAGACCTCGATGCCACGAATGCGAAAGCTTAAGAGCCTGTTGTCTCAGAGAGCAAGACCTGGATGCACTGCACCTATTCCAGAACCTTGCCAATAAGATCATTGGCTTTCCAAGGAATAGTGTGAAAACCATAATAAGACATCCCGCACGCAAAAAAATCTGTGGGTAAATGTAACCGATATTGTGGGCTAGAAATGCGCGAAGTTTATATGTATGTAGGTTGTATAATTTATAAAATTAAGGTTTTAAATGATTTTCGTCGAACATTCTTAGCTGAATTATTTCCCAAACTCAGCTATAGATGGCGTCACTACTTTGACCATTTGCTTGCCAGTTTGTTATATGGCAGCTATACGATATATTCATCTGATTTTTACCAAACTTCCCAAAATTGTGTGGAAGCTGATAATATTCATAATTGGAAAGCAAAAAGACGGTACCCTTGCAAACAAAAAAGTTTTTCTCCATAGAACTACTTTTTCGACCAATCGTTCCTATGGCAGCTATATGCTATAGTCGTCCGATTTGGTTCAAAATTGACAGAATTGTGTCGTATCATATAATACTGCTCAGTAACAAGTTTGGGAGCGATAGCATTGCTAACAAAAAAGTTTTTCCCACTAAGACTTTTTTTCAGAACTATATTTTGTATGGCAGCTATACTATATGGTTCACCGATTTTCATCATACTTGGTGGAATTATGTGAAACGATTTGGGGGCGTTTGCATTGCTAACAAAAAAGTTTTTCTCCAGAGAACTACTGGTTATTCTCGAAACAGCGATCGTTGCACGGACATACCCAATTGCTATTCCAAAATGTTGTAGTTAATATCTGTTGGCTTGTGTTGGTTATAAAGGCTTATAATCAACCAAAAGACCTTGAGCTAGCCAGTTGTAACATTGACTAAAAACTTCGTGCAAAGTTTGGTTACGATAGCTTTCAGACTGACGGAGGAGATAGCATAGAAACAGATGGACGGACAGACCGACGGACAGACGGACATGGCTATATCAACTCAGCTCGTCATGCTGATCAAGAATATATATACTTTATGTGGTCGGAGATGCTTCCTTCTATGCGTTACAAACATCTGGAAAATTTTAAAATACCCTCTACAAGGGTATAAGAAGGTCGTTAAAAAAGAAGCATGTGATATGCTCTTTTTGGGATTAAAAATAGCTCAAACAACGAGCTTAAGTCAATCTCAATCATTTTTCATGCAGTCCTTTTTCGGATTGAATGTAGTTTAAGTATCGAGCTCAATTTAATCTCGGATATTCTTGCACCAAGCCGACTTAGAGATCAAATGAAGTACGACTATCGAGCTTAAATCAATATCGGACCTTCTTTATTGGATCTGACTGAGGGATCAAATCGAGCTCGAATAACAATATAAAATCAATCTAGAGTTAGCAAAAGTAGGAATCAAGACAAGAATTTCGGGATTGAAAAATCCGTATACAAATCAATCCTTCTCGTACTTGATTTGAGAAAATCCGGGCTTGACCGACTTCTGACATCGTTTGGAATTAATTTTAGCCCGGATGTCTCGGACTTTTATACTCTGTACCAAAGGTACACAGAGTATATTAAGCTTGTGCAAAAGCATGTAACAGGTAGAAGGAATCATTTCCGACTCTATAAAGTATATATATTCTTGATCAGCATCAACAGCCGAGTCGATATAGCCATGTCCGTCTGTCTGGCTGTCCATCCGTTTGAACGAAAAGATCTCAGAGATGGTAAGAGATAGAGGTATGACATGTATGGGACATATATTTCCTATACTTGCCCCCTCCCGCACCCTCAATTTGGAAAAAACGTCATTTCTCCCACAGTTTTGATGATATATTGTTCATACCTGCTAGAGATATCTAGTAATCAAAATTCTTTACCGATTTGCTGAAGGAATGATAAAGATCGGATGAACGATCAAGTTATGAGCAAAAAAAGTTAACCGGCACCCCCCACCACCGCACTTCCAACCAACCGCCGCTGAATTCAAACAAACACTATCTTTGGGGGAGAGAGAGAGAGAAAATTAGAGATGAGCGTATAGCGCGTTTAACTCGTGAGCAAATGAGAGCTGCGGCATTAAGGGTACAGAGTATGTTATAGTCGGGCTTGACCGACTTTTTAATATGTTTTTTCTGTGTAGATGCTGCCTTCCGTATGAGTTATTTATTTGTATCTGTCTGTCAGTCATAGACCTCAAAGACCATAAAAGCTAGAACAACCAAATTCGATTTTTAGACTACCATTCTCTGCCAGCAGATCAATTTGTATACCTTCTCGTTTTTCAAAGTTTTGTTGACATACAGCCATGCTCCCATAATCACTTTCGCAATCTTTTGCCATTTCCAACCAGTTTTTGGACCAAATTTTGACACAAAATCGCAAAATTTTTGCGAAAGCGAAAATTAAAGTGATTTTGTTTTGAAGGCCTCTCCAACCACTGTGCAGTTGAGGCGACATCAAGAATGACAGCAACAAAACAATGTGGCAAATGTGCAACGCGAGGCGTTGCTTTTGTTGTTCACTGTGACTCTGTCCATGCCTGGGCACATGGCACGTCCGTCTGTGGCTCTGGCTTCAGGACCGGGCGGTCATTGCAGTTATGTCACATGGCTGACTTAATTCATTCATTTAGACGACGACGACGATGCTGACAATTGTAGGTGTCGCGCCCTCTCACGACGCAGTGCAGCTGTTGGGTCAGAGGCAGTGCCAGTGGAGGGCCATTATGGCACCGACATTGTCAATGACTGGCGAATTATTATGGCCTGCCAGTGGCTCCCACTCCTCCCTGTGTGAGTGTGTGTGTCTGTGTGTGCTCGGCATGTGTGCGCTTGTGCTCCCATCTTGTTATGACAGTTGGCACCATTTCTGTACAACATTTTGCAGGTGACGACGGGGCGTGGGGTTCACAGGGTGCAGGCACGAACATGCAACCATTTGTCAGCTAGTCAATCAGCAGCTGGTAGAGTCCTTGGTTTACTACATTATGCAGCCGTAATACTTGTTTAGCCAAGGATTGTAATTATATTCCAGTTCGCACCCGTTGGCGGATTTCAATAGGCGAGGGAATTTATGATGAGCTTCGGGTGTGCCACCTATACATACGTATATATAAAAGTGAAAGTATGTTTGTAGGTTTGTTTTTTATAGGAGTATAAACCGCTGAACCGAACTTCACGAAATTTTAACAGAATGTTCATGCCGATCAGGAAAGAGTCACAGGCTAAGAAGTCTGTGAACTGGTTCGAAATCGATTTAAAACGGTTCAAAAGTGGATCAGAGCTGTATCCTAAAAGTCATTCAAGAGATGAACTTGAAATTTAGTCTGTTGGTTGGAAATATAGAGTTGGACATTTTACTGGATCAGGACCAAAATCAAACCGGTTTCGAACCGGTTAAAAAGAGTTTCAGAGCCATTCCTTAGAAGTTGTTTAAGTATGAACTTGAAATCTGTTGTCGAAGCGGTAAAAAGAGAAAAAAACTTTTTATTATTTACTCTGTGTACCTTTGGTACAGAGTATAAAAACACTTTCTCATCTTTTTTTGATCGGGAAAATATAGATCATTTGTCATTTCTTGATTCCTTAGACCTTTACGGAAGTCACTAATCTTATTTCGTAGCCAAATACTGCCATATGCGGAACAAAAATGTTTCTATTAGATGTACTCAAATATTTTTAGTTATTAATTTTGTATGGGAGCGACATCTAAAAATTCACCGATCTTGACAAAACTCGGCCACAGAATTAGGATAATGTTAAAATATGCGTGTACCAGAAACTGTCCAAATCGGACAAGTTTTAGAAGTTCCCTCTTAGGTCAGCCCCATCCCAACCGACTGAAAAAATAATGCCGGAAATGACACCGAAGCACCCGAAAATCTATGAAACGATATCCAATTTGATTTTTTTCAGATTTTAGCCCCTTCCCACCACCCTTAAGTCAGACCCGTTTCACGCGATCGGAAAAATTTTACCATCCACTGAGCGGAGATTTGGCACATTAAGGTGGAATAAATTAAAATCTAAAATTTGATTAATGGTCAATACATCCCTGAGTCTAACGGTACTTAAAGCTGTTATGTGCTATCGATGTTCAATCAGCTATGAGCTTTCAAACATGGCGCATGTGAAAGAACGAGCATTGAAATGCTTCTGAGCCTATTAGGAAGCAACAGAAAAGCCATACAAAACAAAGTTAAATTAAAGGTAACAGGTATATATGCGTTTAAAAAACAATAGCTGCCTTTACCTGCTTTTTACCTACTTTAGGCCCAATTTCTCAAAAGTTGCGGTTAGGTACCGGCCGATCAAATTTGCCGGCCGGAAGTTTTTAGTTTAAGTTTTTTGGTTTTCTCAACGAGACTTACCGGCAGGTTCACCCGATAACGATTACTTGCTATCGCTGCAAAAGAGTGACCTGACACTGTCGACGAAACAGCTGTGTTTGTTTTGGCTTTTTTAATGCTATTATTATCGCTGGTAATTATTTGGCAAAATAGTTAAATAAAATTGCTTGCGATGATGAATCAAATTGAAACACCGAAAAGACCAACGAGCGAAGAACTTTTCTGCGGCTGAGCAACATTCGTTTGTAGACTTTTTGAGTCAAACAAATGCATTTTGGACAACAAAACAAAAGGGATGCGGAGACCTGGAATCAGAAGGCCTGAGCTTCGAGATCAGATTGCCGCCATGCCGTAGTTCATCGCCCTTGGAAAGACTTACGGGATAAGTACGAGAATTAAAAAAAACGATCGCGAAAATAATTCGCAATTAAGAAGCGGGAAATTTCTCGAACTGTGGCGGCATTCCCAGCACCGCTGGAGTCTTGTGTATTTCCAAAAAATTCGTGGCATGATCCCAAGCTCAGCCACTGGATTGGAAAATGTGATTGATAATGATGGAACGCATTTATTTATGATATATAAGCTTTGAAAATATTTAATTGACTTCTAAAATTTAACACAAATCAATCAGTCAGTGCCTGTTTGTGATGGCCAGTTATGCAATAGCTTGGGAATCTTGATTAACTGCACGTTTTGCCGAAGTATGTTTGACTCAACAGAAGTCGCCCGCAATTATAAGGAAGAAGCCACTTGCATTAGGGCGCAGCGCCACCAAAAGTTTGCTCTCTGACAACAATCCAAGATTCCAGTTAACAATCCAAATCATAATAAATTGAATCACAACTGAAGTTAATGTTTTACTTGTTACTTAGCGAAGATATTTGATCTCTAATCATAGCAAGAATTATTTGACATGCCGAGTTTGTTAACCTGAATCATTGAACAAATTTGGCATCATCCAGATCAGTAAAATAATAAATACTCTCCCTGTACTCTCTCGCATTATTTATTGTTACCCCGTTTTAGGTTAGGTGGGTATAACCACCACCATTGTGGTAATATCGTTCCTGGTGCTGGCCGTGCGTGTGGATAATATTTTCATTATGGTGCACACGTATCAGCGGTTAGATCACTATAGGTATACCACATCGCATGAGGCAATTGGTGGTGCCATTGGCCAGGTGGGTCGTTTGATTTTGCAAACGGCGGGCAGTGAGTTGGCCTGCTTTGCCATTGGTGCCATTTCGGATATGCCGGCGTGGCGGTCAAAACATTTGTCATGAATGCGGCGGCTGCTATTCTGCTGAACAGAAACTTCCACATCGCCGCGCCTGTGTCTTCTTGTCTTACCGCCTGAATCTTCCATTTCCATTGCATGGATGTAAAAAACAACATTTTGTTTTGGCAATTGACAAAGTAAAATACAAATTTTGGACACAGCAGTTTATCGATCGGTAAAAATATCGATAGTTCTATCGCAATTTGCCGGCAGGTTTAAATTTGACCCCATCATGAGGCAGCGGTTAACTTGGCCGCTCGGTTCTCGCCAAAGACAGCATGAGACACGCAAATTCGGCTAACCTGCCGGTAAGTTTGACTAACCGGACATTGAGAAATTGGGCCATAATAGATTACGAGTGGCCTTTAATTCCATAGCCAGATATATATTTGAACGCCGCCGTACTGAACACATAACAAGCCTGGCCAATCAAGTGTTCGGCATTAATTTTAAATCCTGGATGAGCCACAGAGTTTTAATATATCTACATAACATAATAATAAATAGACAGCCACCATATCTATTTGACAAACTGCAGTTTGCAACACCCTCACGGACCAAAAATCTAGTATGTCCAATAACAAGATTTTCGAACTCGGAGAAGCATTTTTTCGTGTTCTCTGCTCGCTGCTGGAATGAACTACCTCATGACATTAAGAAAATAAGAAACGCAACGCAATTCAAAATATAACTATTTAACCACTTTCAAAGACAAAATACTTAATTGTTAGATTGTAAGACAGGTTTTATGTATGTATTATTTATTTAATGGAATCACATGTGACTAATGCACTAAATTATACGAAATTCTTCTAGCATTAGGAAGAGCAAATAAACTAAACTAAACCTGCCCTAGCTCGTAAAAAAAATTTTCAGGTACAATGATCAAAAAATCGATTTTTTCATATGTTTTTGCTCTTTGTGCTTAAAAGGGCGGTATCCATGGGTCGCCAAAAAATTTATTGTCAAAAATAGTAGATAATTAGCAGATTCTTAACAGCTGCTAAGCCTATATTAATAACAAGATAACAAAATTTACTCTGTCGATAAACGTTTTAAAGAAACCTTGCGCTGCTCTGGCGTTGTTAAATAGGCCCGCGAACTTATAAACAACAACACCTTGCTGGATTATGAATATAACATATTTAATGTGCTATTTTAATATATTTTTATTATTAAATGAAATTAATAATACATTAATTGTTCTTATCATTATGACTTTTGACAATCTGCAGTATTAGCGCAGTGAACGTTGATAGCTGCCTCTTCCGACATTTTCCTTAAAATTGTGTCTGGCACAATCAATAGCATTAATAATAATATAATAATAATAAATTTATTTAAAACCAATTATACACATGCTTTATACAAAAAATTTCAAAAGAAAATATAACATACAAAAAATTTCAAAAGAAAATATAACATATCTAATTGCTAGAGGTTTTAAATAGTACTCGACTATGACTATATGTCGTATGCTCTGCCAAATATAGCAGATTTTAGTGTGGAGAGGCAGAGTTGGTCGGATCACCTGCCTCTGAGATTAAAAATATCTTTACACGGAAAAGATAGAACTAAAAAACTGAACCTGCTTCCAAAATACATCTGGAGACCATCTTTGGCTGAACATTTTCATTGCAAAGTTACGACATCATTGACAGCGATGCAGTTGGACGCGAACTGCCTAAGTTTAGGCAAACTACAAGAGGTTATAAAATCTGCTGTCCCAATCAATAGCATTATATGCAGTTCGATGTAGTCCCGAGCAGCGGCATTTAACGAACGACTCGCACTTGGCTGCCACGGCAAAGATTTCGTTCATCTCGATTGGAAAGTAATTCCCGCATTTCTGGCGATTTGCCTCCGTTAAGTTGGTCAGGTCAGCATGAGGATCTTCTGGATGTACTGCTGTAGCATGTGTGACTTGGCGGCGTATATAGCTCCGCTGAACTCGAAAATGGTATTGGGCAGTGGTCCCTGTGTGGTCACATAACACTTGGCCACGTATTCAGGGCCCTGGCAGGGAAACGTTAAGAAATGGAAGTGATTTCTTACCTTGATATAATTGGCTTTGCCCGATCCACTTTTGCTCGGTCACCTTCACTATCCGCTATACTACCGCTTGATAGGAGGCCAGCAGTTCGCTGTCCACTGAACTGGGAGCGGGCATTTGGTTTGTGGCCGTTTTACTGTATCGATCATTGAGCACCGGCGGCTGTTCAATGATATTCCTTTTGGTCTGGTAGCTGTGATCGAAGACATAGTTGAGACGAATCAAATCGAACTGATTGAATGCTGGCCAAATAGATTTTAAACTCCTCGATGGTGGCTTGTGGTGGCAGAAGACGTCACATGATATTACGCACACCGCCACCAATACCCACACAGGTACAGACCAGACCGTGCTCCGGTCCGTCGGTGTTCTCTGGCGGGTTTCCGAGTGCGGGCACCTCGCTCTTCACTTTCTCGGAGTTTATTAAATTCAGCTTGCCCGCCATAGAAAGTGCCATTAGGCGACGCTTTCTGCAGGAATGTTTTTTAGATGCGCTCATTTTCAATTTGGCCTTCCAATTTGGTCGCACAAATTAGAATCGAAACCTATTTTGGTCACGTCACTGTCACTGCAAAAAAGAAGCGTTAACATCACTTAAAAGCGATGTTATTGTTGAACATAATGTAGTAATGTAGTAATGTAGCAAACGTAAGCATTTTTCGCTATTTGTAGAAACCGAATATAAAACGGCCACACGAAAATATTCCTCAGCATTTTTTAATATAGAGTTTTCCGTTTCGCGGCCGTTTCCGTACCCATTGACACCGCCCTAAGCTAGTAAACCGATTCGAAAACAATGGTTTACGCGATGATGGGAAATTTATAAACCTTTCGATTGGTATCTTGTTTGACTTAATCTAAATTTTCTGAATTGTAATATGGCTTAAAACGTAAGTGATCCTACCGAAAAAATTGATAAAAAAAAAATATTTAAAAAAACGTTTGCATTAAAAATATTTAAAATTAATTTTCTAGTTTAGCACTCCAAACTAAACTAAAAAAAAGTTCTAGTGTTATTAACAAATTCAACACTAAAAAAACAATTAAAACATTAAAAATTAATTATTTTTTGTAATAAAAATTTACACTGTGCTGTAAAACTGTGCTCACCTATACAGAATCTTACTGACAAATAATAGATCAGTATCCAACTCCACGCCGAACGGAGCAGACGTGTAAAATAATGTATGTTAAAAATCTCTTTTTTGTTTTGATTGAATCAATGTTTAATTGTAATTGGTAAATTGTTTTGTAGTGTCCCTGAAGATGGTTGCCGAGGAGCAACCGAAATATATTGAAAACATCATACATATTTGTGTGTTTTACTTGACCTAGAGCCGGCAATACTCAAATTCTAAAAATTGAATTTTTAATTAAAAAATTATGTTAAAAAATATTTCTTTTTGTTTTATTGTATGTCGAAAGTTTCATACCAGTGATTTCATTCTTTTAAATCTAAAATTTGAATTACCTACACCTAAAATTACACCTAGATATAAGAATCTTCCACATTGCATCTGTCGAAAAACTTGTTTTAGTGAGAAAAACTTTTTTGTTTTCAATGTTTTTTGTTTTGTGACTAGTGTTATAAACTTAAAGTTTTATACTTGTAAAAAAACAACAAAAAAACAACAAATGCAAGCCCCCAATCCTCGTTTTTATCAGTTTATAATGCTTTCACATAATTCCACTAGGTTTGATGAAAATCGGACAACTGTATATTATAGCTGCCATAGAAAAGAAGTTCTGTAAAAGTTGTTTGTTTTCAATGGTGTCAATCCCAAACTTCTTACTGATCAATATTCTATGCTACCACACAATTCTACCAAGTTTGATCCAAATCGGATGACTATAGCGTATAGCTGCCATAGGAACGATCGGTCGAAAAAGTAGTTCTAGTGAGAAAAACTTTATTGTTTTCAATGTTAGCGTCTTTATACTTTCCAATTATAAATATTATCGGTTTCCAAATAGTTTTGGTGACTTTGGTCAAAATCTGAAAAATATATATCGTATAGCTGCCATATAATGTGATGCTGGTAGCCATTACAAATTAAATGTAGCATTTAATAGTATTGCAGGATATATTTATGGGCTACAAAGAAGGGATCAAGTCACAAGCTCTGCAGTTAAAATATATGATCTCAGCCTAAACGCTTTGATTAGTTATAGAGTCCTTTTATTCATTCACAAAATAATCTTCAGACAAAATCCAGACTACTTGTTTAACATGTTAAGCTTTACCTTATCCAGACGAACCAGCAATCTTGTCTGCCTGAGAAACAGACTGGCATGTTCCGACAAACACTTTTTCGTAAACGCTGTTCGCCTTTGGAACCAATTACCACACAACCTTAAAACTATCAGTGGCGCACACGCATTTAGTAAAGACCTAAAAACCAGGGCTGCAAGCCGGTTTTGAACCGAACCGGTTCGAAGTATGTAGTACTTCTTTGCCTACCTATGTACATATGAATACAATCATACGTATGCTAATTTATATTACACACACATAGACCACAATACTTCCAGTCAGAGGTATTAGTTTGTAATATACTACAAATTCAATGCAATCACCTATGTACACTGCCCAATGTATTGAACGTTTTATTTTTTTTTATCTTATGCATATACATATGCGCCAATCTAACTAACCCGGTGCATGCTACTGCAGAAATATGTCAGCTGAATACAAACAGAAGTGTGTGCTATAGGCAGCGTTGCCAATTTAGCTATTTTTTCCACCAGATATAGCTATTTTGTAAGCTCGAAAGTCGGAATCTATTCAGTTTTGTCGGAGCCTGCAACTCTAGCGAATTATTTGACATTGTTTAGCTATTTATACTCTGTACCGAAGGTACATAGAGTATATTAAGTTTGTGCAAAACTATGTACAGGTAGAAGGAATAAGTTTAACCTATAAACTATGTAGCATTCAGGATGAGCATCAATAATCGGATAGGTATGGCTATGTCCATCCGTCCGTCTGTCTGCCCGTTTGTACGGCCGACCGTACGAACGATAGACATCTTACGAGATCCTTAGAGATAGAGGCCTGACGTGTATGGGACATATATCTTATACTTGCAGGCAGATCAAGTTAGAAATCCAAGAGTTGCCATGTTCCCTCCCGACCCCGTAATTTGGCAAAACTGCCATATAGTCCTACAGTTTGGGAGACAGCTCCTTGCCGCCTCCTTCTAGAGAGACGGTGTAGACAAAATTATTGTCGATAGTGCAGTATTATGTCGATTTAGCGATAAGCATCGGATGAATTATGCTTATGTCGTCAGCAAATATGGCCGGTTATCATTAGGTGCATTCCTGCGGACATTTTCAGTAATAGTAATCTAGCCGTTCAACATAGGCAATGTGAGGCGACAGAGACTCCGCCCTAGAGAGCGTTCCTCCGATGTGCGCTCTTTCGTCATGTTTGTGGTACCCCACTCGGCTTGTACTCTTCTGCAGCTCAGCAGGTTGTTTATCCAGGAGTACAATGTCTTGTGTATTGCTAGTGCTCTTAGGCTTCGCATTATCGCTTCTGTGGTGACGTTGTTAAATGCACCAGATATATCTAGGAATGCTCCCAGGGCAAATTCCTGATGGTACAGTGCCTTCTCAATGGTGGCTACTAGGGAGTGTAGCGCCGTTTCCACCGATTTCCCTTTCGTGTACGCGTGCTGATTGTTCTCCAAGGTCAGGTTCAAGCCTTCTCTTATGTGGAGATCTAGCAGTTTTTCCATTGTTTTGAGCATGAATGATGTGAGGCTTATGGGTCTGTAGTCCTTTGGTTGCACATGACTGCATTTTCCCGCTTTTGGCAAGAATACAACGCGTGCTGTCCTCCAGACCACAGGTACATAGCTCCATCTCAAGCAAGCTTCAAAAATGGATTGCAGCCAATGAGACGATTGCCGGAAGAAACCGTGTGCAAACAAGTAAAACATGTATAAGCAAATCGATAGTAGTATCGATAAACAATTAAAATGCGATAAATGGCGGATTCGTAATTCGAGCATAAACAAATCAATAGCGCGAACAAATCAAAATTGTTTTCTGGCCTATTTCGGTGCTTTTACGGGCCGGGCCTTTTTGCTAAGGCCCGGGCCCGCACGAAGCCCGCACGAATCTTAATTTTGAGGACCGGGCCCGCTCCGGGCCTGTAGTACAGCCCGCAGGCCACGAAAAAAAGCCCGGCCCGCGCCCACCTCTAGTGTGAAGTAATGACGACAAATTTATTATTTACGAAAGTTACATACAATGTTAGCACTGATAAATCAGATTGTCACGAATGCAAACTAAATATGACCGACGGGCATGCAGCAAATTTAATGCGGCACTCTTCAAAGGAAGACAAAGGCATGTTTTGATCAAATCATTGTGAAAAAAGTTCCAAGTGTAGCGAATAAACACCAATCGATGCTCAACTTTGAGAGAGAAAGACAGCTTAAAGTGCATACGAGAAAGCATAATCAATCGGACTGAAGATTTATACACTAGCAATGAAGGAAGTCCATATCCAGCAAACGAGCGCCAATCTCACGTCAATTATAATCTACGTCTGTACAGTCTTACAATGTATTTAAGCGTCAGGTGTATAGCCTATTGTATTGTATTTTTGAAAAAAATGGGGAAAACGTGCAACGAACCAAGGCTCGAACCAAAACCAAAGCCCTAAAACCTCGAACCTCAAATTTCCGAACCTTAACCGTTGGTCAATTTTGGTTCGAACCTGGAAACCGGAGGTTCCGAACATTTTTTTGGGTTTGCAGCCCTGCTCAAAACACATCTTCAGAGAACCGTCTAATCTCTAGACAAACAAAACTAATAGATAAATATTTAATTAAGATATATTAAGTACTAAAAATAACTATCCAACATATTTTTCATATGTATACTATTTAGTATTTAAATTTTTAATTATAAATCTACGTTAAGAATAATGATAAATAATTTGTGTGACTAGTGCAGTCAAGATCAGTCTAACAAAACTTGTAGCATTAGGATGAATAATAATAATAATATAACAAACTGGCAACCAAATGGTCAAAGTAATGGCGCCATCTATTGCTGAGTTTGGGAAATAACTCAGCTACGAATGCTCGACAAAAATCATTTAAAACCTTAGATTATATAAATTATACAAGCTGCAAGTCAGTCAATGTGACCGAATGCAATAGAAATTAATTCAGTTGAATTTTTGCACTCAAAATTATTCATATTCATGATTACGTCTCTGTTGCTCACAGTTTGCAGACCTCTGTATGTATTTATGTTTGTTACTTATAGGCGTCTAATCCCTTGATCTTTAAGAAATTTAATTTAATTAAGTGATGGACATTTCTTAAACAGGGGGAGTAAAGCTACAAATGAATGTGTATCGGTGAGCTTGCTAGAATACTACGCAGAAGAGAAAGCGAAACGAAAACTCGCATGTCTTTGTTTACCCAAGTACGCTTTTGACAGAGTAAGACAGAAAAAGAGATATAGTCATGTTCTCAATTCCACTTACAAAAAAGTTTTGTGATTTAGATTCCAAATCTAATACTAAAACCGGATTTAAGCATCGAAGTTTTGGTCACGCTTTGGAGCTCAACCCTACAGGACGCTAAAATATTTGCTAGCGGAAGACATCTTCAACTTTTTCTCCAGTTTTGCGGCTGTAGATAACGACTTTCCTCTGCACTGAAAAGTGTGGGACTCAGTTCGCGAAATTGTACGCATATTAAAACCAGCGGAGTGTTGCCACTACTAAATTTCAAGCCGAAAATCTAGTTTTGGGTAATGCTTATTCCATTTGGATACACTGCAAATTGGAAATATAAAAAATTCGTCCTCTCCAGCCAAAACGTTTGTTGAAAGAAAAGCGATAGAAATCCCGTTTTGAAAACAATGCTTTTTTTATGTGGCATATTTTTGGACCCTAGATATAAGTACTAAGCAAAAAATACTTGTATCAATCTTTTACTAAATATTATATTTATGCACACATTTCGTCGGTTGCTGATCAATCACTGCTTAATGATGAATTCAGTTCTAATACTAGTTCATATGATACTGCAGGAAAAGAAACTTGGAGATAAAAACACATCAATTGTTTCAACAAATAAGCTACTGGATTCCATTAAGACTTTTCTCGCACTTAAACGTGTTCGAAACCATGAAAACGTTCTTCAATGGTGGTCAGAAACCTCCACAAAGTTTCAAGAAGTGTATGAGATTACAAAAGTAGTGCTTTCTGTTTCAGCTACGCAGGTAAGCTTGGAACGCCTATTCTTTGTCTTAAAATTTATAATGAATCCGCTAAGAAGTAGCATGGACTCTCAGCCACATTGAATGCAATTATGTTACACATAAGTTCTTACATGTTAGCTACGAAATATACAATAGTTTATATAATTTTACTTTAATGGTGAAACCATTCATTTTGTGTTAAATTTTGATTCGTTTTATTACACAAGAATAAAATGATTTAGATTTATCTTACAACTTAATTTTTCCAAAACTGAAAATAAGTTGTACTTGTACGGGTACGTACTGGTATACCGAAATAAAAATCCGGGTACCCTATCGAAACCGAAAACCGAAATTAATTGAAAACCGGAGACAGAACCTTTAACCGGAACATTAATTTCGTTACGTACCAGAACCGGAAACGGAACCGAAAAAGTCCAGGTTAAAAGTCACAAAATTTTTGTGTAAGTGGAATTGGAAACGTGTCTGATAGACACGCTGTAACTCATCTATCTATCTCCATGCTTCAAATTCCCTATAAGAAGTAGGCCATGTCTTTTACGCCAAATCGAACACAATTGATGAGCCCTAGGGGACTCAATACTTGTTTCATTTGTGAGCAGGCAGTCGGCCAATCAACTAGTCTTTGCTCTAGTTTTTATTTCCTTATAATTTATTATTTTCTTTTCTGAAGCTGATGTTATTTCTTATTAATATTTTAATTATCTTGTGTTCGTTCTCGTTCCTTGACATTAATCAGAAAACTCTCCAAGCATATGCCCTCCTATCCACGGCAAGGTTAACTCAAGGAAATACTTGTTCATGTACTATTCATCCACAGGGGGCCTGGTGGACATAAGACATTTTGTTATTATTCTTAATTTTTTATTTTTTATTTTTTTTTTATTAATATGTTGGGTTTATAATATAAAGCAGCGCAGCTCCATTCTATAAATTATAGCAAGCCATATATAACTAAAAATAGTGTTTCCTTTAAGCTATTAAATTACAACACAATATCGTTAGCCTAGTGCATGGGGTAGTTGAAACTAGTCTAGGGGAAGCACTTAAATATTTAAAAGTCTGGATCACGCGTGCATAACGCGTTCGACTCGCATGATTGTTGTAGCTGTACATTTGGTGGGCATCGGCAAAGGCATCTGGATACTGGTGACCATATGCCTGTTGCTGCTGTTGCTGGGACTGATGCGAGGGATACTGATTCTGATGATGATGATGATGATGCAGATTGGGACGCTTCAGTGAATCGCCCTTTTGTGAGTAACTGGGTTGCTGGTCATAGAAATAGTCACCACTGCTTTGAGGATGTCGGGTAGAGCGCCAGCTGTCATAGATATTGGAACTGTTGCTGCCATGCATGGAGTTGGTAAAGCGCTGAGAATAAGACAGGGATTAGATTATGTATGAAAAGCTGTTGCAACCATAGGGGACTCAATACTTGTTTCATTTGTGAGCAGGCAGTCGGCCAATCAACTAGTCTTTGCTCTAGTTTTTATTTCCTTATAATTTATTATTTTCTTTTCTGAAGCTGATTTAATTCTTATTAATATTTTAATTATCTTGTGTTCGTTCTCGTTCCTTGACATTAACCAGAAAACTCTCCAAGCATATGCCCTCCCATCCACGGCAAGGTTAACTCAAGCAAATACTTGTTCATGTACTATTCATCCACAGGGGGCCTGGTGGACATAAGACATTTTGTTATTATTCTTAATTTTTTATTTTTTATTTTTTTTTTATTAATATGTTGGGTTTATAATATAAAGCAGCGCAGCTCCATTCTATAAATTATAGCAAGCCATATATAACTAAAAATAGTGTTTCCTTTAAGCTATTAAATTACAACACAATATCGTTAGCCTAGTGCATGGGGTAGTTGAAACTAGTCTAGGGGAAGCACTTAAATATTTAAAAGTCTGGATCACGCGTGCATAACGCGTTCGACTCGCATGATTGTTGTAGCTGTACATTTGGTGGGCATCGGCAAAGGCATCTGGATACTGGTGACCATATGCCTGTTGCTGCTGTTGCTGGGACTGATGCGAGGGATACTGATTCTGATGATGATGATGATGATGCAGATTGGGACGCTTCAGTGAATCGCCCTTTTGTGAGTAACTGGGTTGCTGGTCATAGAAATAGTCACCACTGCTTTGAGGATGTCGGGTAGAGCGCCAGCTGTCATAGATATTGGAACTGTTGCTGCCATGCATGGAGTTGGTAAAGCGCTGAGAATAAGACAGGGATTAGATTATGTATGAAAAGCTGTTGCAACCATAGGGGACTCAATACTTGTTTCATTTGTGAGCAGGCAGTCGGCCAATCAACTAGTCTTTGCTCTAGTTTTTATTTCCTTATAATTTATTATTTTCTTTTCTGAAGCTGATGTTATTTCTTATTAATATTTTAATTATCTTGTGTTCGTTCTCGTTCCTTGACATTAATCAGAAAACTCTCCAAGCATATGCCCTCCTATCCACGGCAAGGTTAACTCAAGCAAATACTTGTTCATGTACTATTCATCCACAGGGGGCCTGGTGGACATAAGACATTTTGTTATTATTCTTAGTTTTCTATTTTTTTATACCCTGTTCCCATTAAAAGTGGAAAAGTTTAAAATTTGACTTTCTCATTGCCACATTTGCCGACAATACAGCTATTATGGCGAGAGACACTTGCATCTATCTATTATGTCACTGATGTCGTTCAACAATATTTGTATCGATTCAGCAGATGGGCGAAGCGATGGAGCATTGAGCTTAACCTAGCTAAAAGTGTCCGTGTAACATATACACTTCGTCATGCTGAGTGTCCAGGCGTCTTCCATAACGATCAGCTGCTACGTAACTAACCTAGACATAAATACTTGCAAATTTATCTGGACAAGCGCCTTACATTCGGAAACCATATCAACGCGCTTGCAGGCAGGTGGAGAGACTAAGAAGTCACCACAACACACTAGCCAGAAGACTCCTGCATAGACAAAAGAAGGAAGTAGAGTAAGACGACGCCTCTAAAAACTTTTCCCTAGGGAACTTTCTAACAGACGAATATTCTATCTTGGCATTTACCTCCCATTCAATAAACTTGACACCATCAATACACTGAACATATTTTATATCATCACAAATCAACTCACAGATAACACTGTGAAACATTTTTTAACAAAGAAAATTTGATACCAACGAGACCAACAAAATTTGAAAGGTACTTATGGTAGTAAAAAACCCTTGGCTGGGATTGGTCTGCGAACAAGACGCATGACATACAACCATGTGTAGGCTGTATTGAAAACAGATGTGGCCCTTTTTTTTTAATGGTTTTTATAGTAGTCTATTTTTATGCGCCTCGCACTTGAGTTCTGTAAGACAGTTTTTCCTTTTCTTCCAGAAACTAGTTTGCAACTGATGTCAGCACAAAAATGCTGTCGATGGTAGAATATCCTTTGCGAAAGCCTGATTGATTCTCGCTGAGCAGTTGTTTGGTCTCAGCAAAAGCATTAAGACTTGCTAGTATATATGATCGACGTAAACGTTTTCACTATTGAACTCAGGAACGAAATGTGCCTGTAGTTTTCGACATCAGTTGGTGAGACCTTTTTCCTTATAGGATAGATAATATTTTTTGTAAAGCTTTTTGGAACTTCTCCAGAGTTACAAATTTGGTTGAATTCACCTTGTGATAAAATTGGTTGGCGCATTTACGATAAACTCCGCGGGAATACGGTCTTCTCCTGGGGCTTTGCCCATTTTGCTCCTTCCCAGAGCGCTGTGAATTTCCCCAAAAGTATATTCTTCATCGGGCTCATTGACTTCCAGACAGCTCCGTTCCCTCTGCACATAACAGGGCTTTGAAACAGCTGGCTAGCTGATCACAAGATATGTATCTTTATTGGTGATCCGAGTCGAGGCTCCATTTATTTTTCTAACTGCTGACCAGAAATCTTTGCTGTCTTTAATATTACAAATTGAGCGTTCCAGTTGCTGGTAATATTGCCGCTGTTTGTCGTCGCAAAGTCTTTTGTAATTTTTATTAAGCTCCTGATATTCTCTCCTCTCTGCGAGATTAATCGTTCTCCTGGCTTTGTTCAGCATATTCATCGCTGCTTTTCTGGCTGGATCACATTCGCCGTCGTACCACGCCTCCTTATAGCACTTGCCTTGAGTTTTTTTGCATGAATTCTGCCGCTTTCTTTATGGAGTTCGTGCGTTTGATTATTAGGTCATGATCTTGGTCTGTTTTTAGGTGCTCCATGCTACGTTCTAAGTTTTCTTTGTATTTGTCCGCGTACCTTTTATTCCATTTCAATTTTGGCAACAGTTTTAGGCACTGATCTATTTGTTCCGTCTGTAAACAGATATCTACTGCTAGTGGCATGTGGTCCGAAAAGATCTGTTCCCGGATCTCAATATCTTCTAGGCAGTGGTGCCAACTACCTTGGATTAGACAATCGTCAATGACGGTATTTGAATCTCCGCGAGTAAAGCTGTAACATCCTTCTGCATCTCCTTGGGTTCTGCCATTGAGCACGGTCAGGTCAAATAAGTTGCATAAATCAATTATTTTCTGTCCCCTGGAGTCCACTACACAGTCCTTTGTATTCCTTTCAGTACATGTAACTCTGTTCACCGGCTCATTTTTCGAATTGCATTGTATGCCTTCCGATTCTATCCATTCAGATCGCCAATAATCATCATGTTGTATTTTCTTTCTTCTGCAATATAATCGAACATCTTTCAGTAGACTTGGTTCCATTTGTTGCAGTTTAGGTATGTAGGTAAGACACACAAACTCTTTCCATGCGCAGTAATTTCGATGCAATATGTGTCTCCATATGGCAAAAAGCAGCACAAAATTTCTACGTGATAAACTATTTCTGGAAACAGATTCGTATTCAGCTCACGAAAATCATCTAGAATCACCACCAACCCTTCAATATACTGGAAAAAGTCTAATTTTTTTGCCTTGTGTAATTAATCTTTATTACAAACTCCTTGGTAAGGTGCTTAATACTATAATAGACTGGAATATTCTTTATATTTGATCGTTTTTTGCTTCCTTTGTTTTATTGAGCAGTGTTTCCCTGTTGTCGTTTATATACATCCATTTACCTCCGATATTAATAAATTCGTTTTCAACAAATATTTTAATACCTTTGTTTATGGGTGTAAGGTCGCTTTTTAGCTGAAGCAGCACTAATTTTCGCTCCAGTTTCTCTGCGACTAGATCCCTATCGACGTATATATTTATTCCTGCCAGCTTTCTCCAGTTTCTTACTACATCCGTAGCCATGTCTGCTACAATACCCACGGAATTATTCCTTTCAAATAGGATTTTAGTGTCCCGGACTTTTAAAAGGGGCAGGTCCATTTTTCCACGTAAGAGTGACTCAACTTCTTCCTTAGACCCTTTACTATGACATTTTTCGCTTCGGTCTGATTAACTAGCTGATTTATCTCCCACCGGTCAGAATTTGTGTCGATTTCTGCATCAAGCATTTGGTTTTCCCGTTCAAGAGACTCAAATTCTTGGGATACTCCACTAAGTTGGAGCTTAATTTCCCCTATATCATCTTTGGTTGCCTCTGACTCCGTTAATCGTTGTATATTTGTGCCCCCATTGCGGTTCATGCCTTAATATTTGCGTGTGTGTGTGCGTTTGTGTTTGTATGTATGTCTCAATTGAACAGGAATTTTGTAGTCGGGAAACTCGACTACAGCGCTCTAACTTGTTTTATATATTGCTTAACACATGATTATATTGTAAACCTATTACTGGTCCGACAAACTGGATGAATTTACAGTGTGGAATATGTATGACGCTGCCATAACTGGCAATCAATGTTTTCGTTATAGTAGAACATTTTATAAGAAAATAAAGTTTGCATACTTTGAATTGCATTCTTCATGATAAATTTTGTGTGTATAAACGAAGTATAAGTTAGCATAATTGTAAGTTGCTTCGCATCATCTGGTAGTACTCCCAAAATCGTTACATGGCAATTTGCATAAGGGTAAACAGCATACGTTAGTTTCGATCAGCGATGTCAACTTTTGTGCCAGCAGAAGAAAATTTATAGCAAGCGCTGCCTCTTTGTTTTCATTTTGGTAGCACCTGGGTCTGATTCTCAGTCGGAATCAACCTGCCTGTTTTATTATCGACGCATTTAAAGTGGCATATTTCAAGAAGACAGGGAACGTCTAGGTTATCCATCTGGAGGGATCAGCTTGGCGCTGTTTTTCATAGATGATATAAATATTCGTATGAGGTAGAATGCTTTTAGTACAGTGTGTATTGTCACAAAGCCTGGGTATTCATCTTTACGTTATTGTCCAAATAAAAATTCGATCTAAAATTTACTAAAATAAAAGGTAAAAAGGTAACACACAAAAAAGAACCTATGTAACCTCAGCTAATTTGGCATTTACAGGACCTGTGACTTCAAATGGATCAGGAACCATCACCACCGTCATCTCTGACAATCCAGAGTTCAACCCGACGTCCACAACTGCCCACATCTGATGTTTCGAAAACGGTTTCTCTTCTTTGCATGATGCAGCATGATGTGCCACGGTCCTTAGATTTGTTGAAAAGTTAAAGAACGTTCCGGTTCCGACTCCAGATCCACAGGAAAGTAGAGTCACCGATGATCGCGATCCGCATTTGAAGTTTTTGTGCAGAGAACTACAGAAATCTGACCTCGATGAACAAACACGCCTTGGATATTTGCACTTTTTGTATGATCTATTTAAGGAAGGAGAGTAAAATCAGATGGATGACGAGGAAAGCCTAAGTTGTCGCTTGAAATTTTTGAATCACTTTAGTGGACAGGTACAAAAGGTGAGGGATCAAAAAGCTAAAGCGACACTCAAGTTGATGGCCTATGGACAAATAACTCGGCAAAGCTGCATCCTACATATTCCACAAAGAGCAATGGAATGTCTTAAGGTAGAGGGATGTGCCTTTATGAGACATATGGTAGTAGTCAACGATTTCGAGGGTCTTTTAACGCTAAGCAAAGTGCAGAGTATTGCAGAATTGAAAGTGCCAGCTCAACAAGAAGAGCAACTGCTCAATAATAACGAAAATTCCTTGCAAAATATCGTAAAATTATCCAATAGTTCTGAAGAAGTACAGCTCAACTTTCCGGTTTTAGCACTGTCCAATGACAGACGAAATCTCAAGCAGGAAGAACAGAAAACTGATGATGATTTATTCAAATCTGTCTCAGTGGAATCTCTTAAACAACGATCCCTACCTAGATGGCAACATCAGCGGTACATTATAGCCCCCCATAAACTTGATCTGCCTGCAAGTATAAGAAATATATGTCCCTTGCATGTCAAACCAATATCTCGTACCATCTCTGAGATCTCTTCGTTCATACGGAGGGACGGACGGACGGACAGACGAACATGGCTAAATCAATGATCTACACCTTCTATTTACCCGTCGATTTCCCCGTCTTCATGTCGATCTTAACTTATATAAGAATATTGCAAATGTTAAAATTTCATTAAACCAATTGACTGACACCTCCTATTTACCCCTCTTTAATTGCCAACTATTAAATCTTCATCATAATAATCATTGGTCATATGAAAAATTTGCTAATTTTGCAAAATTTTGGACTGTTCAATCTACGCCTCAAATTTAAATATTCAAATGAAAATTTGGCAAAAATTCGTGGATTTTGATCTACAACTCTTACGCGTCTTCAATTGCCATGTACCCAATCTTGATAATTATCTTAGGTCCTTTGAAAATATTGCAAATTTTTAGATTTTCTTGTTCATTTGATCTACTCCTCCTATTTGCCCGCCGGTTTTCCCGTCTTTATTATAATCATCTAAACTCAAATGAGAATTTTTGAATTTTCGCGATTTATTTGACCATTTGTTCCACACCTCCTTTATTTACCCGTTTACTTTTGCAGTCTATCAAATCTCCATAAAAATCTTAGCGTCCTTATTAATCTAAACTCAAATGAGAAGTTTGAAAATTTGGAAATTTTTTTGGCCTATGTGAATGGTATAGAAATATATGGAAATTACGATGCTGCTTGTCAGCGGAAACTTCCCGTAGCTTATTATAATATCGCCAGATTCGTGTACAATGTTGGAAGAAGAGAGCATACATATATCAAGTGTCGCCAAACAAATCTATCAACTTAACTTTAAATCTTGGGTCGACTGAGACTGCTGAGCTGAAGCCTAAAGCCAAGCTACTTATTTCGCAAGTTAAAATTTGGAAAATCGTAAATTTAATTGACGAACAAATTAAGCGAAAGATGCGAAAAGTAAAGATTTTAAGTATCTGCGCTGTCTCTTTCTCGTTCGCTCTTTTTCCTTTGTGCTGTGGAGAGTGAAAGGTTTGGTTCGATTGTGTTTTATTTTGGGCAGCTGACTTAGAATTTATATGATTTGTTTACATGGTTACATTAGAAATTTTAGTTTTTTCTGAATCAAGAGTATGAATCCCCCATTGAAGCCACCACCAGTTGGACTCTGAAAAACATCGAATTATATTAAATTGTATTTAAAAATGTTTACTTACTCCGTTGGGATTCTAACTCGGGACCCTTGGTCTGAAACAAAATTGGAACGTCCTCTCCGCGCGCTGTCGGAAAGCCTTCTAATCCACCAACTGCCTAAGAACATCAGACCACTTGTAATTCTCAAGTTCGAGTTCCCCGAAAAGTTCATATAAAGGGCGCAAAGAAAATTATGTGATTACATATGATTCTAGTTGATTCAAAGTGCATATTAATTGATTTCAATACAAAAAGTAAGTCTCTTCCTTTCTGGTGCAGCGTTATTATAAATGCATGCTTAGATTAAGCTTATGTTTTAATCTAGCGAAAGCTTTGGCTTGCGTCTATGCTAAGATAAGCTTAGTACTCAGACAAACTAAATCGATTCCGACGGGTGTCAACTCCATATATAACGAGAGCGTAAGTTAAAGTCGGCTCTAACCGACTTCGATATACCCGTTACTCATGGAAACAAATGTTTAATAGCCTTACTGTATGCCTGAGGTGGGTCAGCCGAAAAGTATGCAACATTTTTTAACTCGTCTCTCTCTCTCTCTCTCTCTCTCTCTCACTAAGATTGCTGCTGAACGCAATGCTTAGGTTATGAGTGGGGTGGGTGGTGGGTGTTAACTGATCGTTTTTTGCTCATAACTTGAGTATCGTTCATCCGATCTTTATCATTCCTTCAGCAAATCGATAAATAATTTTAAGAACTAGATATCTCTAGAAAGTACGAACCATCTATCATCAAAACTGTAGGAGATATGACGTTTTTTCCAAATTGCGGGGGCGTGAGGGGGCGTGGCAAAAATTGAAAATAAACTTGATCTGCGTGCAGACAATAGGAGTCTACATTTCAAATTTGGTTGCTCTAGCTCTTCTAGTCTCTGAGATCTAGGTGTTCATACAGACGGACGGACGGACGGACGGACGGACAGACGGACAGACGGACATGGCTATATCGACTCGGCTGTTGATGCTGATCAAGAATATATATACTTTATATGGTCGGAAATGATTCCTTCTGCCTGTTACATACATTTGCACGACTTTAGTAGACCCTTTTACTCTACGAGTAACGGGTATAAAAAGGGTGTCGGAAAGCTTTCGTTAAATTCCGACAGGCCTTTTACGCTGGATCGAACTCAAACAAACTAAAATTTCCGTTCATGCCCGTCGGAAAGCTCATGGCGCCGCAAACCTGACAGGCACAGGCAGAAACAGCTGAATCAATTCCGATGGGGTATGAGCAAAAATAAAAGTTTGTAGTTTTTCCAACACCTACCTGCCGGAATGTCAGCAACAAACGGATGATAGAAATTAGACCGCGTAAATTAAGACCGCGGTCGGCGGTCTAATTGCATTCTGAAAAGTGAATTTAGGCCGCGATAACAAAATGAAATAAGACCGCGCGGTCTAATTGCATTTTGAAAAATGAATTTAGGCCGCGATATCAAAATGAAATAAGACTGCGCGGTCTAGTCTTTCAATGTTTGTTGTTTGAATGGATTGTGGATAGATACTTTTAAACTCTTTTCCACACCCGCAGTAGACAACATAATTTTTTTAAAAATCGCGCAATTCTTTTTTTTTAATTTTGCCTGCGGAGCTTTTATACAGAGGGCTAACTTCATTTTTGGATGGCGGTCTAAATACATTTTGCAGAATAAAATTAGACCGCGCCGTCTAATTTCATTTTGTGATGGCGGTCTAAATTCATTTTGCAAAATGATTCCGCTAGCGGACGGTTTAGTTTAGGACGCTCTGTGGCCCTTTAATTTACTCTAATCCAAAGGTACGCAGGGTATGTAACAGGTAGAAGGAATCATTTCCGAACCTATAAAGTATATATATTCTTGATCAGCATCAACAGCCAATTCGATATATCCACGTCCGTCCGTCCGCCTGTCCGTATGAACGAAAAGATCTTAGAGATGGTAAGATCTATATGATCGACATGTATGAGACAAAAACTCCTTGTACTCGCAGACAGGTCAAGTTTATTTTCAGTTTTGGCCCCACCTCCTTTCACCCCCACAATTTGGAAAAAACGTCATATCTTCCACAGTTTGGTACTAGATGTGTAGTGGCCAGCTGGCAAAGTACCTTGAAATCTGTTCATTTAGCCCACTGTACCTATAAAAAAGAGTTTATTCGGTTGTTGTTGTTGAGAGAGAGCGCCGCCTCTGTCTCAGCCACTCTTTACGCTCTTGAACAGTTACATCATGCTATCTCGCCTGCTTAGCGTATAGAACGATAAGTCGCATCTCTTCTCGCATTCACTGCATTGAAAGTGGAAAGAAGGCATGATACAATAACATAAGGTAGTCTCGTCGGTGGCAGAGGCTCGTCGTTTTTGTAGCTTATCGACAGTGCATTCTTGCTTGTCGAATGGAAAGGTTGTGCCCGGACGATTTTTGTTTGATTTTTTACGGTAAAATTAACCCTAAGGTGACAAAAAAAAATGAACTATTGCTATTATTGCCGGAAGCATGTACCGGGTGTAAAAATTATTCATGCACCGAAATGTGATATAAAAAGAAAGATATGGGAGGAAAGCCTGAGGTGCGAACTTGGTGTCAACTCACAAATCTGCGACACACATTTTAATGTTTCCCAGTGGAAGACTGCACCCAACAGAGGGCAGACTTATAAAAGGAGGCGCTTAAATAATGATGCCGTTCCCACAAGAAATGAAGATCGTCAAACTGAATTTATTAAAGAAGGATACGCCAATTTAAGCACGCAAACAGAGTAAGTTAAGCTGGTGAAAATATGTATATATGTATATGCAAACAATAATATAACTGTGTTGTAGCGACAAGGTCATTCATAATGCAATGTTCATGGAAAACGAGAGCCTTAAGAACAAAATTTGCGACATGCAGAAGGAGTTGGATAGCTTACGCCAGCAGCTTGAGGCTATTCAACAATTAGATATGTCTCTTTGTAAAATTTTTACTCAGACGCAAATTAAGATTCTAAAAAGTGGTGGAAAAAGAGCATTATTTAATTCAGATGACATTTCTGCGGTTATTTGCCTTCACACCGCCGGCCCTCGGGCGTATAATATACTTATATAAGAAAGGATTTCGTTGTACAGATGGTTGTCAGAAGTTGAAATAAAGACCGGTACCCTAGATGTAGTCATTGACTTAATGGAAAATGATGAAATGGATGAGACCGATAAGCTCTGCGTCTTGGCTTTTGACGAGATGAAGGTTGCTGAATTTAAGTTATATTTTAACAAGCCGCCTTAATCAAGACATAGTGGAACATTTTTTTGTAGCCTTTTTTTTTTGAAAACTTTAAAAAAAAATTTACATCTTTGTATTATTAAATTTTATTTTAAGCCACACGGGCCTTCTGAGGGTTAATCAACACGCTATACTGCCGTTTCATTCGAACTCATGATACAAAGTGCCTTCTCACTCGCACTTATTGCAAGCATACGTTAAGCTACCCTCTGCCGCCGACGAGACTACCTTATGTTATTGTATCATGGAAAGAAGGAATAGGCAAAAACCGATCAGGCGATTGAACAGTTAGAAAGGAGCTTTTCGAACTTGCGCAGCAAGAAATCGGCATAGATACACAAGCGCGTGGCTTGATTTCATTTTAAGAAAAGCCCTTGTGTTGGACAGACGTAATTTTTCTACAAGTGCGAATATATTTGGTTTTACATATAACCTACAAAATTGTCTTGTGATAAATCGCTTCCAAGATCAATCCGTCTGTGTCCAGTGGTATCCAGTCCAAATCCCTGCGTGATTTCTGTGCAAAGCTTACCACAGGCTGCAGCCACCGACCAGTTTGTTGGCATATGACCTGAATTTCCTTTTTATTTTCATTTGTTATATTTGAACCTCTTTGATATAAATACCTTGTTAAGTTTAGTATTCTAATGGAACACTCACCCGAATATGAAGCTATCTACCGTATTGGTAGCAATAAATGAAGCGTAATTTGATTTTGAAATGATTCAGTAGTGATTATTTAACTGGTTCGTCGGTGTCTGATATGAAGCACCCAGCATGTATTGAAGTCGAGTGATTTGATTTGAGGTCTGATTAAGGGGTAGTCGTACAACATTCCTACCAAGGCCGGGAGGGTTTAGAACAGGGTAAAATCAACATCTCAATTACCCTGGTCGTTGATCAGCCATACCAACAGCTTATCATCATACTTGTGTGGAATATATATTTTGTTTAGACGCTTTTTATTTTTGATTTTTGTAGACTACTGTAAAGTGCACTTATTATTGTGCTAGTGTGTAGTATGGTAGGATAAGGAAAAACCCACACCCCATCCGGCGAGCTCTAGTCAGAAGAACACAAGAAGTGCACATCCTCCGAAGTCCTACTATACAATAGTTGATGACGTCATACCATTGGTGTCCCGAGGCGGGACCACGATCATTGACCTGCGACACATTGATGTCCCAATGTTTGCCAAAATTAACAGAACGCACACGCTACAGATGATTGGTACCTGCCAGACATATTTATAGGTGGTAATTATCATTAGAGATCGGATGAACGATAGATGAGCAAATGCCTAAGTCCACTCAGCTCGTCATTCTGCTCAAGAATGAATACTTTATATTGTTTGAGATAGTTCCTTCAATGCATTACAAACATTAAGATAATTTTAATATGATAACAATCTTTAACACGAAATACGTCTCTGAATTCAGAACAGGGCCGTATATCTTTGTACCCCTGGCAGGATATAATAAGGGCTCTAATAAGGGCTCTATACATAATAAGGAAGATGTTTAACTTATGATGTTTAATAGACCCTTTTTTGCAACCATTAAAAGACTTTTATTATCAGATTAAAAAAATTTAAGTCTCTGATTGAGGTTTACTTACAGAATTTTATAATAAAAGTCTTTCGATAATCACACACACTCAAAAAACAACTCGTCCAATTTTATACAATTTTCCTTAAATTTACGGTGAAATGCCCTAAAAAATAAAAATAATTTTCTAAATAATAGGGCTATTGTTTATTTATTATTTGATTAGATATAAACAAACTTTGGGGGCTACAGAGTATATTATAGTCGGGCTTCATCGACTTTCTTACTTGCTTTAACAAATTTTGTAAATGAAGGAAATTATTTACCATCGGTTTGATTCTCATAATTTTTTAGAAAATTTAAACTTTGCTTCTCCCAAAGGCGTTGAGAATGCGCCAAACCTTAATTTTAAATGCTTCCCACTTTTCAATAAATTTGTGCTTGCATTGCGATATAGAATTTCAGAAAAAACACAAGTAAGAAAGTCGGTCAAGCCCGAACACCTAGATCTCAGAGACTAGAAGAGCTAGAGCAACCAAATTTGAAATCTAGACTCCTTTTGTCTGTACGCAGATCAAGTTTATTTCAAATTTTTGCCACGCCCATCCCCACAATACAAAATATTGAATAACTATTGAGATATCGATCTGAAATTTAAAACGTACATTTATATTCGCAATATCTATAAGCCCCATAATTTCCATCACGATCGGATGATAAATAGCCGAGTAAAAAATGATGCATACTTTTCGGCTTTCCCACCTTAGGCTCACAGGAAGGCTATTAAACATTTGTTTCCATGAGTAACGGGTATATCGAAGTCGGTTAGAGCCGACTTTAACTTACGCTCTCGATTTATTATATGCTCATCTCTAAGGGTCTCTCTCTCTCTCTCTCTCTCTCTCTCTCACTATGATTGCCTTTGTTCAATGGAAAACTTCGGTGAAGGGTGGGGGGGTGCGGGTAGTTAACTGGCCGTTTTTTGCTCATAACATACTCTGTACCCTTAATGTCGCAACTCGCATTTGCTCCCGAGTTATACGCGCTCATCTCGAAGTTTCTCTCTCTCTCTCACTAAGATTGCCTCTGTTGAATGGAATGCTGTGGTTATGGGTGGGTGGGGGGTGTTGACTGGCCGTTTAATGCTCATACTCTTGTGTATCGTTCATCCGATCTTTATCATTTCTTCAGCAAATCGATAAATAATTTTTATACTCTGTACCGAAGGTACATAGAGTATATTAAGTTTGTGCAAAAGTATGTAACAGGGAGAAGGAATCATTTCCGACCCTATAAAGTATATATATTCTTGATCAGCATCAACAGCCGAGTCGATATAGCCATGTCCGTCTGTCCGTCCGTCCGTCCGTCCGTCTGTCCGTCCGTCCGTCCGTATGAACGAAGAGATCTCAGAGATGGTAAGAGATAGAGGTTTGACATGTATGGGGCATATATTTCTTATACTTGCAGGCAGATCAAGTTTATTTTCAATTTTTGCCACGCCCCCTCCCGCCCCCGCAATTTGGAAAAAACGTCATATCTCCTACAGTTTTGAAGATAGATCGTTCGTACCTTCTAAAGATACCTTGTAAATAAAATTATTTATCGATTTGCTGAAAGAATGATAAAGATCGGATGAACGATACTCAAGTTATGAGCAAAAAACGGCCAATAAACACCCAGCACCACCCCACCCACCACCGCAGCATTCTATTGAACGTCAATCTTAGTGAGAGAGAGAGAGAGAGAGAGAGTGAAACTTAGAGATGAGCGCGTATAACTCGTGAGCAAATGCGAGCTGAGAAGTTAAGGGTACAGAGTATGTTATAGTCGGGCTTGACCGACTTTTTTTCTTGTTTTTTACTAGATTTCTCTAGAAGGTACGAACAATCTATCGTTAAAGCTGTGGGACATACACTGCTCGCCACTTGAATAGGACACCTCTAAAGTCGATTTTCTATAGTTAATTGCTGCTAAACCAAGCCATCTAGGAAAATAATTTTTTTTTCTTATAAAGTTTATTTAAATGTAGTAATTAGACGAAAATTACAAAATTATTCAAAAGTTGTGAGTATACAAAAATCATTGTTAACCAATAAGTAACAAATTTTGGAGTCTTCATTTTGCACCACTTGAATAGGACACTTTATCTAAAAACCATTTAAGAATATTTCAATCCTTTTCAAATAACAATATTACTTAAATAAGAAATTACTAACATGTTTTTAAACCAAAAAAAGTTTTTAATAGTGTGTTGAGCCTCCTTTTTTCTCCAAAACCTGACACATTCGGTCTGGAAGGGATGCATACAATTTTCCCAAATAATTCAACGATATCGAGCCCCATGCTAATTTGATAGCCGCAATTAGTTCGGGAACGCTCGAATATTGCTGACCTGATCCATATACTTCACGTGTTAGCCATCCCCACACATTCTCAATGATATTCAAGTCCGGTGAATAGGGTGGCCAGTTCAATAACTCCACGTTTTGGCTCGCTATTTACAATTTAACAATCCGGGCCGTATGTATAGGGGCATTATCATGTTGATAAATCCATTTTAGATTTGCAAAAAGAGTTTGAAAGTGTGGAAAGGCCTCTTTCAATATACCATTATAACACAACGCATTCATGGTGGTTGGAATAAATTTAAGCTCACAGGTGCCATAATAGGAAATGGCCCCCCATACCTTAATACCTCCGTTGTAACTTCCGAGCCGGGTTAAGAGATGGCTTCTTCTTGATTTTTAGTCTCTTCAGGTGTGTAGCATTGTTAATAACACGACGCATGGTTGTCAAACTTTCTTTAACGTTGCAGTTTTCCCTTATCTTGGCCAAAGAGTCGTGCAAATTGGAAGCTTCTCTTAATATAAGTCGTTTGTCCGCGTTGGTAAGCACACTGTGGGTGCGGCCCTTCATGTTTTTACCATAATTAGCCTCATTATTTAAAAAATTTGTTATGGCGTGACGGCTCCTGTCGACTTTTTTGCTATTTTGGCAATAGAAAGGCCAGAATCCTTGTAAGCTTGGATTTATCCTTTCTCCGACTCAGATAATGAAGTGCCACGCCCCATTTTAATTTTTTTTAATTTTATATACACTTCAATTAAAGCAAAAAGTTTAAGTAAACCAAAATTTGTGTGCACGTGTCAACGATACCGACCAAATAAAATGCATGTTCTGTTCAAGTGGCGCAAAAATTCCATTGAAATTTTGCGAATGCTCACATAAAGTGCAAACAATTTTATAACGGTTCTATTCCAAAACTTGGAATATACCAGAAAGAGCGACGAATGCTTGCACAAAGATAATATGCACAAAATACCGTTATTCTACCATTTCGTTTTCGAGTTACGAGCAGTTTTAAAGAGAGCATACAGGGTGTCCTATTCAAGTGGCGAGCAGTGTATGACGTTTTTCATACGAACGGACAGACAGACAGAGGGACATGGCTATGTCGACTCGGCTGTTGATGCTGATCAAGAATATATAAACTTTATAGGGTCGGATATGATTTCTTCTCCCTGTTACAAACTTTTGCACAAATTTAATTTACTGTGCACGTTTGGTACAGAGTATAAAAATGCCTGGATTCCTCAGGGCTATACTTCTGTATTAGAAATTAGTTAATAATCCGTAAACCATATCCTACAACCGTAATATAACCGTAACCTGAAAACAGCGATTGGCCAAAACAGTAACCGTAACCCCAACCGTTATTCGTTTCGGTTTGAATCTCTGGTTAGATAAACATAATTCGCAAACATTAGACAATGGACAAGTGGAAACACAAGTGTGCAAATTTATTAACCTGCTTAAGAGTTTGCTCTTACCAAAGATAGAAAGCTTAATGAAACTGTGAAAGTCGGAATTTAAATTGTAATTTAATCCATAACAGGTTTGCTTGGCATTTCCTTGCAGCTCGGTGGTTCACGCCTTAACTTGATCCAGTCGTAGTCATTGTCGTTCTTATAGCCATTCTTTAGGAATTCCTTGCTGAATTAAGATTAGCGTGAAGTACATCAAAAGTTACCATCTACTCACCGAAACAGGCCACGCAGGTAGTTATAGTCTGGTTCCTCCTTGAACTTGAGACTGCGGCAGTATTGCATACACAGCAAAAACGCCTCCGGTAATCCACTGCACAGCGTATCCAAGCTTACTTGCTGCTTTTTGGCCAGCACCAGTCTTTCCAGTTCAACATTCGTGCCAGCGCTCAATTTCTGCCAGGGCAAACTGCCCTTGGCCAGGTGAATCAGAACATATCCAACTGATTCCAATTCGTCACGCCGCGATGGCGAACAGTATTGCATCGATTTGATGGAGGCATAGATAAACGTGCCCCCAAACTTTCTCCCACTTCACATGCCGGCCGTTGGTATCCTCATAGCGCTGGGATATACCAAAGTCAGCGACAAACAGCCTACTGGCCCGCTCTCCAGATAGTCCAATCAACAAATTCCCGGGTTTGATATTCCGATGAATGATGCCATGCTCATGCATGAACTGCACACGATCGATGAGCTGAGCGGCCAGCATCAGCACCGTCTTCATAGTGAACTTCTGATTGGAATGATTATGCAACTCGTGGAGCGAGGGACCCAACAACTCCATGACCATCCAATGGAACAACGCCTCCTTCTTAAAGTTTAATAACCTCGGAATTCCTATTCCTCCGCGCATGGACACATATACATACCTTTCATTCTCAAGTTGTGGAATGTATTTCCTGGACGGCCGGAATTTTCGTCTTCGGCCTGGTAGACTTCGCCGCATCCGCCATTTGCTAAGGCCGGGAGGATTACAAAACACCAAAGATCCATAAAGACACTTACCAATCTTGCCCTGTAGGACGTACTTGTACCCTATCTTTTCATCCCCCTCAAAGAAGTTCATCGTGTTAATGAAAAATGAGTCCAAGAATTAAGAATATTGTATGTTTTAGGAAATTAGAAGTTACTAGTGTGAAAAAGTTAGAGAGCGCTGTGAAATATATGAATGTTGTGTAAAGTTCCGGAATAGAGCAAAGAGACTAGAACGATGGACAACTAGATTGAGAAAAATTCGGGTGTCAAATATGAATTCTAATGAAGAAAAGTCAAAAGTCAAGGAAAATATTTCACATGCCCTTCCTGATCTTGGTATAAATCTCTTTAAAGTGAAAGAAATCCTGCCCAGAGTTTACGCCTGAAGGAGGACGAAATGCAGCAAATTGGCTGGTTTTTAAATGCACATGATCCATGCGGCTAAAAAAAAAATGGAAACGTGGAAAGCTAGCTTCAGCTCGGACGAAGTTTATATACCCTTGCAGCTGGTATAATTTATATAAATAAAGGTTTAAAATAATTTTGACTCAGCAATTTAATTTTCGCTTTGAACAATGTTAGCTGAGTGATTACCAGAACTCAGCAATAGATGGCTCCACAACTTTAATCATTTTCTTGGCAGATTGTTATCTGGCAGCAGATTTTGATCAAACTCCCCAAAATTGTGTTGAAACATATAACATTCATAGCTGGAAAGTAAAAGTACCATTGAAAACAAAAAAGATTTTCTCACTAGTCATCCGATTTGGGTCAAACTAATCAGAATTATGTGGAAGCATATAATTTTAACAAATGTTAAGTTTAAGAGCGATAGTATTAGAAACAAAAAAGTTTTTCTTACCAAGACTTTTTCAGAACTCTTTTTGTATGGCAGCTAACATATATCGTTGTCCGATTTTCATCACACTTAATAAAATTATGAAGAGGCATAGAAAACTAATAAATGCTTAGTTTGGGAACGTTTTCATTGAAAACAAAAAAGTTTTTCTCACTAATCCAAGTTTTTCGACCGATGCGTTTCAAACATCCGGGCAATTTTAATATACCTTCTGCAAGGGTATGAAAAGAGCTCCCAGTTGAATACGAATAATTCAACTTAAATATTTTTAAAAAAATGAATCAATAAATATTCAATCGAATTATTTTTTATGCGTAAGGACAAGCTTTCATTTACCTGTGGTGGAGTGACTTATCATCCAACCCTCATTCACCATTTTCAAGCTCTCTGTGGCTTATGTGAAATATTTGTCCAACCCTTTTTCATCATATTTATATCCACTGTAGTTTACAGCGTGGGATTTGCAAACGCAGCAGAAAAGCTCAACATAAACAAAATGCTGAACAAAGAGCGGAACATAGCTGCAGCCAAGCGTACTCATAACAAAAATTTGTCAAATAATCAAACTGGCCAATCAGAAGATGCCAGCGAGGCAGCATCTAAACAAATGTCCATTCCCTTGCCTTTCATTCACGCAAATTGCTCAGTCTCAACATCAGCACCAAACCATTCACATGGAATGAAATCAAGAGTAAAAAGTGAATTGATTAAATTTTCTTTTTGTGATCTACTATGAAATTATATACGTTTACGTTCAAAAAAATTCGTTTTAATTTCTACTTACCGTAGTGAAAAACAAAAAATCGGTAAATGAAGATTTAATGGATCCGCCGAGGCTTTAAATTGCAAAATAAATCTCAATATGCCATTTCCATGTAACTTTTTAATCAAAACAACTGATGATCTGCTTAATATGTTTGTTGAATTTAAAATATTGTTAATGAATAGTGCTGAGTGAAGCAATTACATAATAACAATGTATGGAAATTCCATCTACCAAAATGAATTAGCAGTGAGGTTGCCTAAAGTGTCTGAAAAAAAAGGTGCAGAACCATATTTCGTATTTATCTGCAGAGCTCGCAGCTTAAACGATTTTCGCCAAAAGAGAAGAAACGGTAAAATCTGTAAATGGGTCATTCTTTTTGAAACCGAACGTTTTTAAAATTGACCATTTTTATACTCGTACCGAAGGTACATAGAGTATATTAAGTTTGTGCAAAAGTATGTAACAGGGAGAAGGAATCGTTTCCGACCATATAAAGTATATATATTCTTGATTAGCATCAACAGCCGAGTCGATATAGCCATGTCCGTCTGTCCGTCTGTCTGTCTGTCTGTCTGTCCGTCCGTATGAACGAAGAGATCTCAGAGATGGTAAGAGATAGAGGTTTGACATGTATGGGGCATATATTTCTATACTTGCAGGCAGATCAAGTTTATTTTCAATTTTTGCCACGCCCCCTACCGCCCCCGAAATTTGGAAAAAACCTCATATCTCCTACAGTTTTGAAGATAGATCGTTCGTACCTTCTAACGATACCTTGTTAACAAAATTATTTATCGATTTGCTGAAGGAATGATAAAGATCGGATGAACGATACTCAAGTTATGAGCAAAAAACGGCCAGTAAACACCCAACGCCACCCTATCCACCACCGCAGCATTCTATTGAACGGCAATCTTAGTGAGAGAGAGAGAGAGAGAGTGAAACTTAGAGATGAGCGCGTATAACTCGTGAGCAAATGCAGCTGCGACGTTAATGGTACAGAGTATGTTATAGTCGGGCTTGACCGACTTTCTTTCTTGTTGATTTATATAAAAAGAAAATCCGAAATTAGATCTCGGCACTCCCACCAAAACGTGATTTTCGGTTTTGCAAAATCAAATTTTTGGTAATTTTATAAACAATTTCAAAAAACGTAAAAATGCGTTCTTGGATAATAACACTATAAATGGGGACTCTATTGATTATTTTTAGAGCCTAAAATAAATCTGTAAAGGCATGATTAACTCGCACACCTAAGAAAAATTGAGAACCTCGATGGCGAATTGTAAAAGATAATCAGCATCACCCTAATCAGTGTGCCTAAGAGCACAAACAAGTCTACCCAAACACCATAAAAAACATTTTCTGAATTAATTTGGGCGAAAACACTCTTTTTTAATGAATTTACCTTATGTCTGTCATGTGGCCGATCAGTTGAAAAATGGGTCTTAGTGAAACAAACTTATTAGTTTTCAATGTTACCGTCCCCAAACTTGACCATTATTTATAAAATTAACTTTCAAACAGATTTGGAAAATTTTGACGAAATTGTATGACTATTTGGTCTGCTCCCGCTTTCGATTTCGATCAGATCATGCGGATTCCGAATTGGTAGCTGTTCCCGTTTCCGAAAAACGATCAAGTTATTCGGTTTCAAAAGTTTTACCTTTGAGTCAGTGGAATGAAAAGTAACTAGCAATTTCATACATTTTGTCTATCAAATATTTTTATTTGTATAAGTCAAATATTGTGAAGTTTTTGAACTATCCATAGATATATTGAGCAAACACCTTGATTTAAAATTATTTTTTATAAAGTTATACCTCAGAAATTGCATGTAGAAGAAAGCAAAAACGATCGAATTGAAACCGCGCTGTTCGCAATTCCTCATCAGCGCATGCACAGTCGAAATTGTTAAGGTTGCCATTCACCTGAATTATAATTCGAAAACGATTCGAACATTCATTCGAAAAGAAAATCGATTTCTATTTCACTCGGAAACGGGAACATCATAATGAAAACGATTCGGAATTCCAATCGTTTTACTTTTTAAATCTACTCGGAAATGGGAACAGACCTGTGTATCTTATGGCTGCCATAGGTTGGATAATGGGTCTTAGTGAAAAACTTTTTTTATTTTTCAATTTTGTAGTTTCTACCTCAGTGATTGTTAATTTGATATGCTTCTAGAAAGATTTGCGAAATTTGGTCCAAATAGTATGACTATCGGTAGGAAAATGGGTTTTAGTAGGAGCATTTTTTGATTTCAGTCCTATCGTTCCTAAACTCTGATGCGGGGTCTGAATAAGTTGCGTTTGTTCACAACTGTAAACAACTTATGCAGCAAAACAGCTGGTTGCCTATACAGTACTGTTTCAAGAACCTCCCGGTTCTAACTTGAGTTGGCTTTTCGCTAAAGCATGCTTGTTTGCCAACTGCTTTTCCTTACAAACATCGCTTCAATCAGTTGGCATCTGCAAAATACAGTGAAAGCAAAAATAAACAAGCAATAATGCATTCATCTGATTGGTGGCTATACTTAAGCTTTTATGCTGAACTTTTTAAGTGAAAAAGCTTGAATCTTTCGAGATTTAAATTAATTTTTGGTATAATACTTTTGTGTCTCATTGTGCACTTTCAGCAAGTAGCAGTAAATATTTTCCAAATAAAATTCGATTTTTTTTTTTTTTTTTCAATTTTTTAGATGCTGGTGTAATTTTTATTTGCCTACCACTAATGACTCCTGATGATATTAAAGAAGCCATCCCTGCTTAGGGGTTAGGACTTAGTTCCGGACGAAACTCCATTCATGGAGAAAGAGAAAGGTAAAAAATGAAATAAAACATGCTTTTTTACTAATTGTTTGTATTTTATAGTTTGGTGAAGATGACACTTATTCAGTACCGTCAAAATATTGCCACTGCCTTTTGGAACCCAAGCCATATACAAAATTGGTTCTCAACAAGGTAATTAGTAAATGGCCCATAACACTGTGCAACACTAAAAAGTTGATCAAGTCGAGACCTAAAAATTCTAAAAGGGTTTAATGTTAGTACAAAAACCTTCGCTGGCTTTGGCCTGGTTAGCTGCCGTTTTCTTTATAGTTTTCAGCTTTGAAGTTTTCAGCTTCTGTTTGAAATTTGCAACTCCATATCGCGTAAGTTATTTGGAATTTCGCTTTGACATCTTGGAAGAAGAGGTTGCTCCTGGTTTGGCTTACAAAACATTTCTAAGTAGCAAGTCAAAAAAGTCACACCTTTATACTCAAAATTAGAAAAAGTCTTTAAATCATCACGTTTTCCCCTCATTTTGAACTGCTTTTCAACTTTGTCTTGAAAACTGTTACTAATTTGACTAAGCAATGCATGACAAAAACATAGCTTATACCTAAAAAAAACAAACTATTGGAGCATACAACTTCATTCGATTGGTTCTTCCTATAGTTACGGACCCTTAAGCATGTAGAAATGTAACCAAAACTCGGAAAATATACATTTTTGGTACCAATTGGCTGACAAAGTCAAAAATTTCGATTGTTTTGTTTTAAATCCATAAAATAGTAAGAAAACATAACTTAGTATCTGTTAGTAAAAAAATTTAATTTACCTACTTTTTTACCGAAAATATTCGTTTTTCGAGTTCTTATGACTGTTGTAAGTGCTTGTGGGTCTATAACTATATAAAAGAGTAATTAAATGAAGTTGGTTCGTTCCAAAGGTTGGTTTATTTTGGTATAAGCTACAACTTTGTACTGTATAACTTGTACAAATTTGGAACGGGTTTCAAGAGGAAGGAGGGGGAAAGTTGTCAAAACTTGTTTTTTTTTTTTGGGAAACTTTTGTAATTTAGAGTATGAAGAAGTAAATTTTTTTGATTTGCTAGTCAGAAATGTTTTGTAGGCCAAGCCAAGAGCAACAACTTTGCTAAAGATATAAAAGCAAAATTAAAAATTGTTTACGAGATATGGAATCGGTAATCCTACTCCGAAGCTGAAAAGTTCAAAGTGCAATAAAAAGAAAACGGGAGCTAATAAGATCAAACCCTGTCTGTGTTTTTATACGTCCTTTCACAATTTTTTGGTCTCGACGCAATCAACTTCTTTGAGTTCAAAAATGTGTCACAGTGTTAATGTATCTGACTTATAATACTGATTTTCTTTCCACACAGAGCTTAGATTGCTTTTTGAAGGAGACATTAAAAAGATGGCATCTATTGGAATTAAAAATAATGACTGCAGAGCGACGGAACGCGATTATCATTTTAATCGAAGAAGTGTTGAACTACTACATTAATATTCCCACTGATGCCTTTCCGAAACTGGTGTATGAACAGTGTGAAAATTTTCCGTGCGAAGCCAATAATCGGGTAATGAATCAATTACACTGCTGGAAAATCGGTCTAGATCGGTTGATTCCAATGGCAAGTCTAACCTTTTCTTTACTTTTGCTTGTCCCCAAATCTATTTCTTTAAGGATGTATATTGTTTTCTCCGGACGAAATACGAAAATTCAAGTGGAATGCTGTATTCGAAGTATACGAATATGCGCAGAAAAGTCAAACCGATCTGAAACACAAAAACTCTATTACTGAAATTGACGATTGGACTGCTCCAGCATCAAAAGACACTCTTAAACGAAATTCTTCTTATTGGCTTGATGTGTTAACTGTAAAAAAGCTTTCCATTTCCGACAAAGGCACCTCAAACGTTTAAGCAGCTTGGATTTTCGCGAGCTTTGGCCAAAGCCATCTCATTCGCAAGCTGCCGATTTGGTAAGGCACACATTCCATATTTTCATTATGTTTATAGCAAGGCCTAAGACCTCTTAAATTCTGAAGAAGGTTTGGTTTGGAACTTAATAATGTGTGAACACACACATATTGAGAAGCTTGCAGTTTGGTTAGCGGACAGCTCTCAAAGCTTGTCTAACAGAAGGACTTGGTTCGAACCTTGGGTTACAGCTTTGAAGATTGCGCCCGACTGATACTTGACTTGCAGGGAAAGCTACGACAACAAATGCGACATTTTTAAATTCACTAAAGTCACTAAACCCCAAATATATTTTTAAATTCCTTACAATGATAGTTTTCCTAAAAACTACAAAACTACCATTTTTGAGCAATCTTTGAATTCCGGCTAAAGG
>JBAMBO010001038.1:0-10489 GCA_037044535.1 Lordiphosa magnipectinata
ATACTATGTAAATTGGCTGTGGTCCTTATTGTGCTTTGAGCAGCTGACGCAGCATTGAGAATGCACCATGTAAAGTCACTCTGCTTCTACCTGCATCGATTAGATGGAGTACTTTTAGTTAAAGTGTTTTTTAAAAAAATAACATAAAAAGCATGGCAGAAAAGCAAAAACGAAAGAGTCGTTTGGAAATGTTTTCGCATGAAGGAAAACTTCTTTAATGGTGGAGTTGAAAGAGCGAGATGACATTTGCGATCTTTCCCTTTTTTCGAGTAAATAGCGAGTTTTCGCTACGTAGTGAAGGCGCCGGGCAAATACAATGGGCATTGTAGTATGTGAATTTAGACTAGTTTGTATGCTAGAAAATTTTTGACGGATAATGAGAAAAATTAATTTTTAAAATTATAAAAGGTAAATTTCTTGAGTTTTTATGGTGACATCTGGGTAGACATCCTTCATGGGTGTGCTTTCGAGGTCTTCTGTGGATGGGCTGCGGGATCGGCTACCAAGCCCGGCTCTCGCAGCGTCGGCTGGGCAGGATTCAGCGCCAGCACTGGGGCCGAGGCGATGCCGATGGCCGTGTTGTGCCGCAGCTGGAGTTGATTTGATGTCGCCTTAGGTAGTGGTGGACGAAATTTAAACCCGGGTGAATCAGTGGCATCACTGAGATGGGCAGCTTTCAGGTGTTTTTGTAGCTACTGCTGTATTCTGGACAGGCCCAATTGAGGGCCACGGGATCTTTCCCACCCCAAGCATTTGGGCTAAAATTTTGTGAACAAGGCTTGGGGAGAAGTGGCCAAGTTTTTACAAAAAAGCATCTTGGCATCCAAACAAAATACAGTTGATCGAGCAACAATGAAGTTGATCTGCGTGCAGACAATATGAGTTTTCATTTAAAGATTGGTTGCTAGCTCTTCTATTTTCTGTGTTTATACAGACGGACGGACAGGGCTATATCGACTCCTCATTTGATGCTGATCAGGGATATATATACTTTATGAGGCCGGAGATGCTTCCTTCTGCTTTTTACATATATTCACACAAAATAGGAATACCCTTTATTACTCTACTATACCCAGTACTATATGACTACTGAAACCTTAAACAACTTTAATTTATTCACCTCGCATGTTGATGTGTTTGCTTTGGTCCGTTTTGTACGGCTTGATGCGTGCGATTTCCGCTACTAATTTCCGGGTGGAAGCGTGCTTGACCAGGAGCAGGCACCCAGGCAATCCATAAGCATTATTTGTCCATATTCATGTTAAACACTAATTGTGTAACTAGAAATTTTCGCCGAACCGTCTGCCCTGCATGGCAAATTGCCCACTTTGTGTGCCTCGATTTGAAATTATGCAAAATTTCAGTGCAAACCCTTTGTTGACTGACAAGCCAATTTTGGCGTTAGAGCAGGCTTTGTGCATCCCGCGAAATACATTTGCATTGCTTTATTTACGATTAATTGTCGGCTTCTCGAAACATTGACAAGATATTAAAGCATTGCACACTTAGTGGATATACTTAAGTTGCCCCAAATAAATAAGTGATTCAGACACTTCATGCCAAAACCTCCTATTTGTTTTTCAATTGTATAGAGCTACATACTTTTATAAATAATCAATATTAAGTACACTTATACATTACTTTATATACTTGATATATCGAGAATAAAGCTCCAACACAGAATAGGAGAAGTCTGTATATATACATAAAATATGAAAACTGCAATGGTATATATTGGGCATATGGGGGTTAAGCCCCCACCCCCTGCGTACACCATTAACCTCTATCGTATGGAAGATTTATGATCATACTCTTATCCCCTTAAACAGAACCAAACTAACAAAACTTAGCTTTAACTGGAGCAAGAAGGCTCTGCCGTCTTATTAAGGGTTGGTTCTACCTTTGGGGCCCATTTTTTAATGCCTCGCTAAAAATTGAATTACACAAAAACTATAATTGATATTGGCAAACGGGTTTTTTGTAAGAGTATTTGATAAATGATTCGATCAGCATCAGCTCTCTGCTTGTACGAGTATAATAAATGAACCACACGAGTGGCAGCGGTTGTTATTGGCACTGCATATGCGAAGCACAAATATGCCAAGAGTGGACTAATGACCGCATACATTCTTTGCAGTGGTTGGAGACACTCGAGTGTGAAAAAAAGTGGCAGTGCACTCGTGCCGATCTCTGTTGCATACCTTTAAATATTTGTATACCCTTGCAAAGAGTATTATAATTTTGGCCAGAAGTTTGCAACGCATATTCATTTCCGACCCCATAAACTATATATATTCTTGATCAGGGCGATGAGCTGAGTCGATTGAGCTTTGTGCGTCCGTCTGTCTGTCCGTCTGTCTGTCTGTCTGTCCGTCTGTTTCTACGCAAACTAGTCTCTCAGTTTTAAAGCTATCGAGCTGAAATTTTGCACAGAGTCTTCTTTTTACTGCACGCTGCTAATATGTCGGAACCAACCGGTTCGGATGACTATATCTTATAGCTGCCATAGCAACCATCGGTCAAAAAATGGGTCTTAGTAAGAAAAACTTTTTTGTTTTCTGTGCTAGCGTCATAAAAATTGGCCATAATTAATATTATATGCTTTCAAACAGATTTGCAAACTTTGGTCAAAGTCGGATGACTATAACATATAGCTGCCATAGGACCGATCGGTCGGAAAATGGGTCTTAGTGAAAAAAACTTTTGTTTTCAAGTAAATCGTTCTTAAAGTCAGTGATTCTTAATATTAAACGCTTTCAAACTAATTTGAAAAAGTTGATCGACATCGGGTGACTATATCTTATGGTTGCCCATAGGACAGATCGGTCGGAAAACTATTCTTAGTGAGAAAAATTTTTTCTGTTTTAAATTTTATCTTTCCTTAACTCCGCGATTGTAAATTTGATATGTTTTCAAAAAGATTCGCGAAATTTGGTCGAAATCAGATGTTTATCTGTCGGAAAATGGGTTTTAGTTAACATTTTTTTAGATTTTTAAGTAAGCGTTCTTAAACTCTGACATTTCAAAAACAGCATTTGCAAGGCTATAAAAACTTCGACACAGACGAAGTTAACTTGGCCTTCTCGTTTATTTATTTGACTCCAATCGAGAAGGCCAAGCTCGCATCAACTGCCCTAGTTAAAATACACTTGCAAAATCTTGTTCCAAAAAAAATTAATTTTCGGAATTTTTTGTTAAATGTGGCAATTTATGTCCACAAAGAGAAGTAAAGACTTCCTTTATTTAAGGTAAATTTTGATGTAAAACCAAGGCAAAAAATGACTTGGTCTGTGTCTAAACATTACCTACATTTTAACCATTTTATTATTTTATTTAATCATTATTTCATATTGCAACATTGGAATTCCTATGTCTTTATTCGGCGCCTGTAGTTGTTTACATACTAACTGGATGTTTGTTTAAAGTGTGAGAAGCAAAACAAGTCCGCTGATGAGAGAATTTGGTTATTCTCGAAACAGCGATCGTTGTACGGACATACCCAATTGCTATTCCAAAAATGTTGTAATTAATATCTGTTGATTTGTGTTGGTTATAAAGATAGATGATTTAAGAGTGAATTTTTGATCCCGACATTCCTGATTCAAGAGTTTCAGCTCTTGATCCAAGTATGAATAATTATTGATTCAAGAGTTTCAGTACTTGATCCAAGAACGAATAATTCTCAAAATAAAAAAATTCAAAAGAATATTTGGGGTGGGGGGTGTGGTAGAGACACTAACGACCCGACCCGACCGACGTTGTCCTTCTCCCTCCCCCCTCCCCACTCACCATTATCAACCAAACCAACCCCAACCACCACCCACCAAACTTTGTTTTAAACTGTGATTGATTTTGAGGTAACCCCACATAGATATTTTTTTTTTTTTTGCTTACTCTTCTGGGACTTGAACACGGTACCTCGAAAGACTGAAACACACACAGGCGACGGGCAGCTTAACGAGCTCAGCTAACTTCCGTAAGCTAGAAGACGCGACGAAACCACACTTATAAATAAACGCAGTTGCCTTTCGTACGCATCGCGCAACAACAAACTGCGCATACGCTCTCACTCTCTGCGCTCTCATTCTCTCAACGACCAACTGCGTATGCGCCCTCACTCACTGCGAGAGCGACTCCAACGCTACTCTCTCAAAGTTAAGTTGCCCTCACCCCCCTTGCCTATAAAAAACAAAATTGAGAACGTTTAGAACGAATTTATCTCGATTCCAAGAGCAAAATTCTTGAAAATTCAAGAGCGACTAATTTTTTTTTTTAATTCTTCGTTCTAGTTTTTTCTTAGTGTACCAATATTTTCAGATGGCACCGCCAATTTATATATTTTTGTTTCTTTTTTTACATTTTTTAAAGCTCAGCACAAAACAGATAGACGTGCACTTGTCAAAATATGTGTGTTCATAGAGATGTCAAAGTTTCTGATAAAGTTCTCGGAAGTGTTTTGCATAACTATCGAGCCTCCGATTGCACGAAGCAGCAGTATAGTTCTTGGCATTTTTAAACTTCATTATGACCGCTTTGAATAAGTGACCTTATATTTAGGTGACATATATCATTAAACTGTATTTTCACTTGCCTAATATCTCATATAATATGTCTCATAAGTTCTGTAATAAATAAAATATTCTGCATTTTAATAAATTTAATATTTATGATGGTATAATGGGCTGTTGCATGTCGCTAAGAAATAGTACCCGACAGTAGAAAACCGCGAAATGGGGTTCCATTTTTAGATTCACCCACGAACCACTTTATAGAACCAATAAATAGACCGAAATCCGTTTTCAGTTTCACCAACAAAACCTTCGGTTTTTATATATGGGCCAATTTTTATAATACATTCCCAATGACCCTGTTTGTAATTGCTCAAATTTGTAGATATTTGTAGATATTTATATTGAACCATTGAAAATAAGTAAAAACTGTTGTCGCTGTGTGTTGCAAGTACAAAAGTACCCATAAATCGCGAACCTAGGATTTATTTTAAAAACTTATCATGCCGACAAAATTCCCTTGTTTCAGAATTTAAGGGTTTAATACCGGGCTTATTACGAAAGTTTGATTTTGTCGAACTGTGTTATCGGAACATTTTTTGGCTTCTCATATTGACTGTTACAAGGAACATGAATAAGGAAATGCGGCATCTCATACAAAACATTTTGAAATTCTTGTTGGCTTTTCAAGACCAAGAAGAGGGTAAACTCGTGCCTTGCTTCATGCCAGGTCGTCGTATGCGTTTGCTCGTGTGCACTAACACATTTTCTTGTGGTTTTTGTTGCAAAATGCAACCAAAATTGATTAAATGAGATGTTGCTTCTATGTATTGATGTTCTTTGCTATTACATTATCTTAGACTGACTGAAAATGTATCTTTTGGGTTTAGGTAAAAAAATTATCTTTCAAATTCAACAGTATATATCTCATTTTATTTAGATTTTTATACTCTGTACCAAAGGTACACAGAGTATATTAAGTTTGTGCAAAAGTATGTAGCAGCCAGAAGGAATCATCTCCGATCCTTTAAAGTATATATATTCTTGATCAGCATCAACAGCCGAGTCGATATAGCCATGTCCGTCTGTCCGTCCGTCCGTATGAACGAAAAGATCACAGAGATGGTAAGAGATAGAGGTTTGACATGTATGGAACAAAAACTCATTATACTTGCAGGCACATCAAGTTTATTTTCAATTTTTGCGACGCCCCCTCCCGCACCCGCAATTTGGAAAAAACGACATATCTCCCACAGTTTTGATGATAGATTGTTCATACCTTCTAGAGAAATCTAGTAATCAAAATCTATTTGCTGAAAAAATGATACAGATCGGATGCACGATAAACAAGTTATGAGCAAATAAAGTTAACCGGCATACCCCCCACCCTCCCACTTCCTGCCAACCACCGCTGTATTCAAACAAACACAATCTTTGGGAGAGAGAGAGAGATAGAGAGAAACTTTGAGATGAGCGTATAACAGCGTATAACGCTTATAACACGTATAACGAGCGAGCAAATGCGAGCGACGGCATTAACTGGTACAGAGTATCTTATAGTCGGGCATGACCGACTTTCTCACTTGATCATTTTATACTCTGTACCACGAGTAGAGTTTAAAATCAGTTCATGCTTGATTATGATCGGAGTCAACGATTCATCGATTCCTTAGCTTTTGACATTAGGAATATTTCGTACGATTCGTTTAAACAGTTCATTTGAAACAGCTCATGCCAGCAAAGCAATTAGAACAAACAACCTCAACTAAATGATTAAATATCTCGTCGGGTCAGGGTTCGAAATCGCTGCGAGTAGCTCTCGGGAGCCAACTTTTGCTCTCAGCTCATGACTCTCAGCTGTTGGCTCTAAGCGTAAGCCATCAAACGGCCCTCGGGTCGTGAGCCACAGCTCTCTGCTCTCAGCTGGGAGCCACAGACTTTGTCGTACGTGAGTTATTTAAACCTATTTACCGTGACTAACGACTTATTAAATCGCGAAAAAATACCAAAGAGGATAAAAAATAGTAATAATGAAAACCGTTAATGCCCATCCAGTGAAAAATCATGCCAGGATCAATGCATATGCGCAATTCGCAGCTAAGGGATCTCCATGGTAATAAGACCGCTAAATACTTAAGAAACCGGTAACAGAACTGAACCGTACGAACTTCGTACCTTCTGGAGATATTTAATAATCAAGATTGTGTATGAACGATTGTCGAGCTTTAAAGAGAACAAACAATAATGTTGGGTAGCACCGGCCCCAACGGCGAAGGGCAGCACTTCATACAGTTTATGGTGTGGCTTCTAACTTAATGTGATCAGATATATGCAAACTTTGGGGTGTACAACTTATTTCTATTCATGTGAAGTATCGTACCTTTAATGTTAAAAATCAAATATGTATTTCAATAATAATTATTCGCAAAACAAACAGAACGCTGAGACTTTGACCCCCACCAATAAGGCTAACAAGCTCAGTTGCCGTTGTAGAAGCCATTCTAAAAACTGGACAAAGGTTTCCCAAGTAAAACCTTATGATTTTCGCTAAGCTATATTTGAATTTTTCATTTATTTAGTGAATGAACTTTCGCAAACGGCCGCTTCCACGACTAGAAAAACATAAACACAAGCTATGGCCTTTTACTTGAATACTTGATTTTGGTTCTTGTGAAACTGCTTTAGCGTCATTACATCGTCGGCTTAATCTAGAAACTCCCCAGAGGGTGCTTTCTCTAATTGACTAAGAATTTGCATTTTTTCAACTTCATTTTACCTAATCAACCTTACATAGCAACTGCAGAGTGTTTTCAATCCCAGTTGCTCTTTTCCCATCAGAAAATGTAACTTAATTTCCGATTTATGGCAGTCAAGGACTACTCCTCCACTGCCGGAGACTGTGCAAGTCTACTGCGCTATAAAATAATTTGTTAACCAAAATAAGCATTAAATTCTTAATCTTTAGTGTTGACATTAAATTTACAAAGGGAACTACACGAAGAAAGTGGCACGGGGAATGAAGGGTCCTCGCCCGAGAACAAAGCAATTTTATACGCACACAAACACCCGCGCACTTACAGAAGAGGAGTTCTAGAATTTATTACCCAATTTGAAATTGCAAACGAGTGCGTGATAAAGTCCTTGTTTCTGTTGTTGTCCGTGACATTGTTGTTTGTTCTTGTGTTTTATTCAAAATAGGTTTGTTTATGGCAGGAAGTGGAAAGGATGCAGGTAACTTGCAAGAGTCATTGCTGGTCAAGGTGCTCCGGCTGCTAAGTAAACAAATGGCGATAACTGGATGCAAAAACATACACTAACATGCTAGAACAACGAGCTGCTGGCAGTGCTGGCTAAAGAAAGTGAAGGTGATGTGTAGCTCAGGCGGAAATTGCTGATGGCAACTTTGTGACTTATAACGTTACCCAAAGTCGAGTAGAGTGCATCCCACAACAACAACCTCAACTTGGGCACGTGGCAAATGCCAAAAGTGTATCCATGCAAATGTCGAGAGCCATTTTAATGCAAATGCTTATAAATGGCAACGTTGGCAACCTTCGCACAAAACCAACCATACGCACGCCTCCTCCCGCCTCGACCCCGCGCATTTTCATTTAAATACTTTTTTGTCTGCTCCGAAATGTGAGTGCAGCCGCCTTTCAAGTGGATAGTCCTGCGACCTGCCATTTCCATTTGACGTCAGCAGGAATTGTGGAGGGGTCATAAATTTATTCTGTTTTTTTGAAACATTTAAGTATATGTATTTCCATTTCACCAAGATTTCCCATGAAATTTCTATGGAAAAATGGGCGCCACAAATTTATTGCCCACAAAATAAATTCCTTTTGAAACATTTCCGTATGCATTCCAAATTCATAGTATGTATTGTGACAAAAGCAATTGACACTTTGAGAATCACAAAAGCTTGTGGAACGAAAGAACTGTAAATAATGGCCAGGGGATTATCCCAATGCAATAAAATTGCTTCATCGAAAAATCATTCAAATGGCTAAAATTGGTTTTAGAGCTTTAAAATTCATGCCAGGAATTTGCCATTTATTTTTAAAGTGTGGAACACAACTAAAACAGTTTGACCAAAAAGGCATATATGGGCTTACTATGGTAGACCTGCAATTCATCATGATTCTACTATGAATTTGACAAGCTATTCACATTTTAAAACATAACAACAAGCAGAACTACTTGCCTACCATGGCAAGGGGGTGTTCCCTCCTTCCACCCTCTTGCTGACTATCCAGCGCCGTTATTTGAGGCCTCTCCTGCGGAATTATCGATACTGAACTTGAGACAGGAACAACTTCTGTAGAGTCTGCACCTTCTGGAACAGATGGCAAAGACTTATCTGGAATTTTCCTCACGTGCCTTAAATTCTTCATAACAGTTTGACCTCCGCCTACTACTTTTTATCAAATTGGCAGTTAAAAGTTTTCTATAAGGTAAACCAGCCCAAAAATTCGGGAATTCTTTTTCCTCGATGGACCGCGAATTATCAAGAATTTACGTGCAGAAATGAATTGGTGGTCGATTATTTTTTTGACCGTTGGATTTTCACTATCCGCAAATTTATCCTTCTTCATGACAATCTAAACTTATTTCCGCTCGCACTCAGGCGTAAAGCATGGATGTCTTCTTAAATGATCTTTAGAATGAAATTCAATGAGGGCTATGGGTCGGTGAAATCAACCTACGAGTACTGTTGTAGGCAGACGATATCGTGCTGTTAGCAGACGATATTGACATGATGATACGTAGCTCATACAAGCTCGATCAATACTGTAGAAAGTTGACTACGGAAGTGAATACCAGTAAGTCAAAAATGATGGTATTCAGAAAAGGTGGCCGGCTATCCTAAAAAGAGAAATGGACACGGAATCAATAGCGATTGTATCAGATTTCACATATCTGGGAGTGGTATTTACCACCAACCTTATCCTTCACAAAACATATTGAGCAGCGAAACAGGTCAGCGAAAAACTGCATTAACAGTACATGGAAAAATAATCTTTACCATCAAAGAGTATTCATAAACTCCAAATGGAAATTATTCCTTCCGGTGTGCCTTTCCGCTCAATCTTATAGAGCCCAAAAATGGCTGCATGACCCACCTCAACTATATAGGCAAAACCTTATTTGATTACCATGAGCATTTTATTGGACCTCCTTAATAAAAAATTTTTAAGGTCATGTTCTCACCACACTATCTGATGCTTTTTGTTGTATAGTATGTGTAAACACAAAACAAAAGTAAAATAAGTCGATTTTTAATGGGCGCGAATAGGTTTTAAAGTTTTTTAATAGCTCATACGCAGTGTTGCCGATTATCATATAATTGCTTCATTTATAAATAGTCGGTGTTGATTTAAATTAAAACTTATTTCGAATTCCAAAACTAAAAATAGTGGAAAGCTAACTTCGGCTCGACCGAAGTTTATATACCCTTGTAGCTTCTTTAATTTATATAAATTAGTGTTTTAAATGATTTTCAGCAAACATTCTTAGCTGAGTTGTTTCCCAAACTCAGCAATGGATGGCGCCACTACTTTGACCATTTGCTTGCCAGTTTGTTATATGGCAGCTATACGATATATTCATCAGATTTGGATCAAACTCGTCAAAATTGTGTGGAAACCGATAATATTAATAACTGGAAAGCTTAAAGACGCTACCATTGAAAACAAAAAAGTTTTTCTCACCAGAACTACTTTTTGAACTGATCGTTCCTATGGCAACTATATGCTATAGTCATCCGATTTAAATCAAACTTGACAGAATTGTGTGGTAGCATATAGTATTGATCAGCAACAAGTTTGATAGCGATAGCATTGAAAACAAAAAAGTTTTTCCTACTAAGACTTTTTCTCTGATCTAACTTTTGTATGGCAGCTGTACTATTAAGTTGTTCGATTTTCATCAAACTTGGTGGAATTATGTAAAATCATAGAAAACTGAAAAATGCGGGTATA
>JBAMBO010001039.1:0-11115 GCA_037044535.1 Lordiphosa magnipectinata
ATCATATCCTTAATGCCTTAAAGAAAAGAAAGAAAACTCTTTGGCAGTATTTTTGGATGTATGCCAAGCCTTCGGCCTAAGTTGATGTCTATCCTGCTCTACAGTCTTTGGCAGCTGAACAAAAATGCACTCCTTGCTGCGTTCCTTTCGTGCTGGTGTCTCTCAAGAAAGCGTTTTTGATCCTATTTTAATATCTAAAGTTTAGTTACTGCCATCTATGCTTCTGGCTTAAAGTTGCATTTCCGGTTTTGCCTTTAGTTCAGGTGTTGGCGCGTCGTTATCTACAGTGCATACAGAAGTGCTAAGCAGCAGCGCGTGCCGAAAAGCTACACATACGTTGTGGGTTGTAAATCCCGGTCAAAACGTGTAGAAATCCCACATTTTCGTGTGGCTTTTGCATATTTTTTTCTCTGTGTTTCTGTGGTTTTAGTAGTCTTTACTTAAATCGAACTTTGGCAAAGATATTGGGTGATTCAGTTGGTGATTGAGTTATTATTCGTTTAGAAAAACTTTGCCTACAATCTAATTGCTTTTCTGTGGTTTCATGTTTCGTAGTAAAATTATGATAAATATACTGTGGGTTATTGCTGGCTCAAGGTCAATAATATTATATTATAATAAATATAATTTGAATGTTTCCATAAATATTGAGAACTTGCTGTAGTCATAAATTTAACCACAGGAATCTTTATCTCCTTCCATTTCTCACTTTCTCTCTCTATAACGCTTTTCCTCTCCTCATTTCATATCAGTTTTTTCTCACTTTTATTTAGATTTAAGTACTGAAATATTCACAAGTTGATCAAAATATGACCAAAACTAAATTAAAAATTATAACAATCGGCAGAGTCCTGGCCATTTGTTAGATTTGTACAGTTTGCTAATACTGTCAACCGTTGAAAACTTAAAATCCCCACCTAACGATAAAGACGTCTACGTTCGGCATTCTGCAAGGTAATGGCCAACAGGCCAGCCACCATAACCGCCAGTAGCTGTAAAATAGTTGAAAATCATTAAAAAAGGAAACGCTTTAGTCCTTTTGATTACCCACCTCCATGCCCACCATAGACCAATCGCTAATACGTTCCCACTGTGTGCCCTTTAGAAAGGCCGTTCCCAGCTTTTGATTACAACCTGCCGTATAGAGATCTGTGCTTATGGTGGAGTTTTGATTAAAGTAACAACTGGATGGTATTTTTTGACCGCTTTCCGCATAGTTCTGGGGTCCCGTCTTGCCGCAGCAGTGGTACTTCAATTGAAGAAAGCATACAAATTAACAAAACTTTCTCCTTCGTTTAGTCAGCTCACCTTAATCTGATAGTAGGACATGCTGTTCATTTGGTAGAGCTCATTTTGCCAGGCATTGCTGATGGTTTCATTGGCCAATAGCTCAAAGTTAATGGGCTGGGCGAATATCACCGTTACTTGTCCACAAATCAAAGCCATCAAAATTGCTGCATACTTTTGGGCAACAACTTATGAATGAACAAGCACAATTTGCAATTTACTATTCCACTTACTATCCAAGTCAGACGTATGTTTTCCCTTAAGGCAGCTATACAACCCAAAATGGTGCTACCAAACAGCAATACACTCAAAACAATGCCCAGTATACAGGGCACTCGAATGGCCAGACTTTGGGGGAAGACTATCAAAGCATAGGCACAGGCGGCTATGGTCAGAGCGCCAATTACCTGGCAAAACAGATATATGTATAAATCAGTTGGGGATTTGTTTTTGTGGCCAACTGATAACAACAAGTAAGCTCAGTAAACTCACACAGCACAGAAAGTCCAACACAAATGATGAGATTTTTAAAGTTTTCGTACCGCAACTCATTTCGAGTGAATATTCTTTTTTGTTTTTATGCAATTTTTGACTTCTGTTTCCTACCACTCTCAGTGTTTAGAGGCAACTGAGCAGCAGACATACAAAATCAAACAAATATCAACAACACTCTGAAGTCCATAGAAGATTAGGCAAACTAACTGATAAGATTTGGTGGTGTCCTCTGCTGAAACAGCTGTCGCTGGGAGAGCAATCGAGTTCTCGCTCAGTCGTGTACTTAATTAGGCAGCTTGTTTGATAAGCAGCACTCGAGGTCTGTCAATAATATACATACCTATGTTTCATATTCAATAAGTCAAATTATCTAAACCGCGAAATATTGGGATGGACTTTTACAGGGATTTAGTTGGTGAAGCTTTGAGAGAATGGAGAAGCCTACAAATTCTTATCTCATCCAGAGAGGAATTGAATTTTTAACCCCTAGAAGAGGGTTCCCCAACCAGAGAGCTGCGAAAATGTGACTGTGTCTCTCTCTAACACACAGTGATGCATGACTTCGGCAAGCATGCGGTGTGAATTGGAGAGTATGTTCGTCCCCCAGAGGCTATGGCTGGGGAACTCTGACATAAAACAAATAAGTACCTAAAGAGAAATGTTTAGCTGGGTAGCTGGCTATACGCTTAACCAGATTTGTTATTGTTTTGCGCATAGCTACAGTCGCGCTCATAGGCACTAAAACAGTCAACGAATAGCACAAGCCAAAGTGAATTGCAACAACAACTTCGTATGTTTTCTCTCTTCTCTTTTTTTCCTAGATTTCTTGTGAATCAGACAGCCACGAGCACACATACACACACAATCATTGATGTTCTCTTTATATTTCATGTGGTTCCTGTTGTTACAAAACATTTTTCTTGACTTGTATTGGTGTGGAGATTCCATGAAAGACTCTCCTTCTCAGACCACAAGTACATCCTGGGTGAAGTACCTTAAAACGGTAGAGTCAAAACAGCCTACGCCAGCGAGCATCTGCTTGGTAGACGACATCGAGATGTTCGTGAGGACGCTCACCTCCAACCTAAGGAGCAAACTTTCGGTTGGCAAAAGGAGCACCAGACCCCCTGGTGGACTCCAGCGCTGAAAGAGCAGAGGAAAGAAGTGCAAGAATGCTGATGAAGCGATAATCTGGGAGAAATGTAAGACGAGAACTCGCTTCTTCAAAAATGAAGTACGAAAGGCAAAGCAAAACTCATGGAGAACCTTCTAATCCAGCATAGAGAAGATCTCGGAAACTGCTTGACTCAGGAAGTTGCTATCAAAGCAGACAGCGATGTGGGCCAAAGATGCCGCACTTAGTATCAATGCGGGGAAGACGGATCTCATTCTCTTCACCAAGAGATAACGCCAAGGAATAACGTAAAACGTGGGCCTTGGAGTAGTAATCGATAGTAAACTGACTCAATGTGGAGGAACGGATGAAAAAGGCAACCAATGCGCTCTATGCATCACAGAAAATGCTAAGCAATAAGCTTAGGGGGCCTATCGTCAAGTCTAATGCATCAGCTCTTCATCTCAGTAATACGACCGATACTACTACATGGCACGCCAAAAGTGCATTAAATAGCACGTGGAAAGCTCTCATGGGAAAGAAAATTACAAGTATAAAGTATGTTCCAAGTAACTTCCAGATCTACTAGATCTACCAGATTTATCACTATCTTAAAGGTAATGAAATAATGACGAATAATGAATTTTACACAAAAATGGGAGGAACTTGCTGCGGAACACAGAGTGGAACTACCCGTTTCCAATTCCTCTACTTCGAAAAACTGTCAGTCGAAACTGCTGGCGGCTATTTGCAACAAAAAACGTGAGGCGTACGTTCAACGCGCACGTTCAAGCGAGACTCGGAACACGTACAAGTTTCTTGAATATGAGCTAGGAGACGATTCTTATTTCAAGGAACAATACGATACCTTAACCATATCTTGTATTTTCAGAGGTAGAACTGAGATATTGACCCTTAACTACATGCCATATGGTCCAGGTAGACGCGAGGGTAATGAGCTGTATAGTCTCTGTAATATGAATGCGAGAGAAGATGTTGCACAGTTCATAGCCATCTGCCCAATCGTGAAGGAGCTTAGAGTCTATCTGTTGGGAAAGGCAATGCTCACGACGCATGAGTGGAAGGCTGTGCTGAGTGGGCCATCCTGAAGTCGGTTGTGCAAATATTTAATGGATGCTTTTAAGTACAGACCAATAATCTTTGAGGAAGCTTTTTAGGATAATAACACTAGTTTACAGCCGAAAAGACCCATTTCTATTGAAACTATTTTTAAGTGTAGTTTGGATTGGTGATCTCAAAAATCGATTTCAAAAAATTTCAAACGTTTTTTAAATATGCGTTTTGTCCATTTTTTCGGTAGGTGCACTTACATTTTATGCCATATCTCAATTCATAATGGTCCGATGGTGTCAAGCAAAATATAAATCGAAAGGTAATTGAATTGTCAATAATCGCACAACACACTATTTTCAAATCGGTTAGAAGTTTGAATACAGTAATAAAAAAATTTCAAAAAAACCGATTTTTTGCTCGAAAACGCTATAAATTTCGTTTCCAAACGCCTAGGAAAAAGTGGTATTTTTGAGATTTCTTAAAACTAAATTTTTATTGGCTTCGACTTTTGCTCTGTTCTGGAATTTTTGTTCTGATCTGGCTATTTGCTCTCTTCTAATATTGACCAAAAGACGAAGAAAATAGAAAACGAGAAGGCCAAGCTAACTTCGTCTGTGTCGAAGTTTTTATACCCTTGCAAATGCAACACAGTTTAAGAACGCTTACATAGAAATCAAAAACTTTTCTAACTAAAACCCATTTTCCGACAGATAAACATCTGATTTGAAAATCATCGATAAAATTGAAACAAAAAAGTTTTGCTCACTAAGACTCAATTTCCGACCGATCGGCCCTATGGCAGCCTTAAGATATAGTCATCCGATTTCGACCCAATTTTGCGAATCTATTTGAGAGCATATAAAATCAGTCATCAGCGAGTTTAAGGACGCTAACATAAAAAGAATCGTTTTCGACCGATCGGTCCTATGGCAACCATAAGATATAGTCACCCGTTGTCGATCAACTTTTTCAAATTAGTTTGAAAGCGTTTAATATTAATAATCCCCGACCTTCAGAACATTTACTTGAAAACAAAAAAGTTTTTTTTTCACAAGGACCCATTTTCCGACCGATCGGTCCTATGGCAGCTATAAGATATGGTCATCCGATTTTGACCAAAGTTTGCAAATCTGTTTGAAAGCATATAATATTAATAATAGCAGAGCTTGAGGACGTTAACAGTGAAACCAAAAAAGTTTTTCTCAGTAAGACCCATTTTCCGACCGATCGGTCCTATGGCAGCTATAAGATATGGTCATCCGATTTTGACCAAAGTTTGCAATTCTGTTTGAAAGCATATAATATTAATAATGACTGTGTTTGGGAACGCTAACATTAAGAACACAAAAGTTTTTCTCACTAAGACCCATTTTTTGACCGATGGTTCCTATGGCAGCTATAAGATATAGTCTTCCGATCCGGGCAGTTCCGACATATTATAGCAGCGTGCAGTAAAAAGAAGACTCTGTGCAAAATTTCAGCTCGATAGCTTTAAAACTGAGAGACTAGTTTGCGTAGAAACAGACGGACAGACAGACAGACGGACGGACAAAGCTCAATCGAGTTAGCTCGTCGCCCTGATCAAGAATATATATAGTTTATGGGGTCGGAAATGAATATTTCTATGCGTTGCAAACTTCTGAGCAAAATTATAATACCAGAATAGCAGATAAGAAATCGGCCCTTAACGAATATATTAATAAATTGCTTGGTCGTAAAGTGGAAATTTTTTTTTCATCCGATTGGTGTGAAATTTGGACCACATATAGAACTTAAACAGAGGAAGCCATTCGTATTAAAAACTCAATTTTAACATTACTCGAGCTATGCTGCTATGCCTTATTGCCATTGAAATTAATTAATACATAAAATATATCATTTTGGCATTTTAATAAGACCTCTCGTACATCGCCTAATCCTCAGTGTAATATTTTGAACTTTAAAGTCTATTTCCTCGATGACCACGAACTTCGAACGTCCTGGGCTCTCCCCAAAAAGAAACTTTAAATGAAGCGGAACCGCTTCCGCTCCTTGCATTACAGAAATTATAGAATTGCAGAATTGTACAACAGATCACGCTCTCTTTTAAGTGGGTCTGCTTTAGGAAAATGCACTGATATGTCAGACAGTCATTCAATAACAGAATACAGTTTGTCGTGCTGTCAAAAAAGATTTGCTTTGCTTAGAAAATAAAAGGTTTTTAAGAAGCAAAATGCGTATGAGTAATACTTGGGCGAAGGGGATATGAAAGGGGGTATGAAATATGTTTCTTATAGTTAAATTTATTTTAAGGCATCAGATCTAAGCATATACGTGAGAATCGGTCGATTGTGCCAATTCCAGGCAGTAAGAGCTTCTATATTTGGTAACAACCCTCAAACAGGGTATAAAACAGTCGGGCATGAACAACATTCTTACGTGTTTTGTTTTTGGTTAAAATTTTGCCTGATTCATGAAGTTATTAAAATGTTTCCAACTCATCCATAACGAGGTTTCTTTGGTAACCATTTCGAAGCCCATTTAGACCAACCCAGCATAAAATACCAGGTCAGCATTATCGGTAAAATTATCTTATACCTAGCTTTATCTCAGTGTCAAGAGACAAACAACTGTGTGTGTAATGAGTTTTAGTTTACTCAAAGGGCGTGATTTTGCTCGAACGAGTACACCTCATACCTCCAACCGTACACATAGATAAAAATGTAGTTGCCAGGCCACTAAAACTTAGTAAGCCTCAACATATTGATAACAGTTTTTACCCCCCACAAATATTTCTCACAGTGCAATTCGGTTGACTATCTTTGTTATTGTTATTTTTGCCTGTACAATTATCATTATCAGAACTAGACGCAAGCGGAACGAAACGAACCTTTTTTTTTGTAATGTACAATTTTTAGTCGAAGGAAAATCATCGAGTGAATAGCAACGCCATTTCCAGTGCGTTGAATTTAGTGAACGAAAAACAAAAAAAGATATATAAAATGGGTTGTGCAACGACCACACTTAAGTATTTAGTGTTTCTGTTTAATGCGTTGTGTGTGGTGAGTGAGAATGACTCATGATTCGCACGAATGAGTCAAAATCGAAATGAATTAAGTTTATGATTAAAGGGTGTGGCCACCTGGTTAATTTTACTTTCTATTTTTTGTAGGTGCTGGGCATTGGAGTGATAGTGATAAATTCCATAGCTCTCAAAGATGTGGCCCCTGAAACGCGTCCCCTATTGATATTCTTTATAGTAATCGGTTCGGTAATATTTCTCATCTCATTCTTTGGCTGTTGCGGAGCCATCAAGGAGAATGTTTGTCTTTCCTGGACGGTGAGTTGGTTGTTAAATTGTTTAATCTAGCTACAAATTAATTTTTAAATGTTTTTTAGTATGCCATCACTTTGCTGGTGCTACTCATACTCACCTGCGTACTATTCTTTGTGTATGTGCAACGCATCGATGAGAAAAAGGACTCTGAGCGTGTACTGAGCGCAACCTGGGCCAAGCAAACGAGCACCAATGATGCCATGGCCTTTTATCAGACCAATGTAAGTTCAGCTGTGTGTAAACTCTTGACAGTGGACTTCAGTTTTTCTCTTTTACATTTCGACAGCTGCACTGCTGCGGTGTGAATGGAACCACTGATTATAACAATGCCCATTTGGCAGTTCCTCAAAGTTGTAAAGATAATTCCACTTCAACTGGAGCTACCCAAAATTACTACACTGTGGGTTGCCTAACCAAGTTGGAAGATTTCTATGAGCAAGCCTTGAAATTGATCAGAGTGTTTGGTTGGATTTTGGTATCCGTTGAGGTGAGTTAAATTATTTTGTGCAAAAAACAAAAAAGGATTTTGTTTTAATGTTTTGATTTCTTTTTATAGGCCTGCACCTTCTTGAGTGGCACCTTTTTGGCCATTTCATTCAACAATGAACAACGTCGCTCTAGATATTAAGTTTTTTATACAATTTTTGTATATATATTGAAGTAAAATATTTGTAGTAATAAACACAGCCACACTGGCCACGGTTGATCAAAATACTTGTTTGATAGTTTTTTTAAGCTATGCAAGATTTTGAAGAGTCATGAGGGTTAGTGGTCGCTAAATTTTGCCATTCACATTGTTCACACAGAAAAATACCGTCGATTTGCGTAATACGGTCACACTGGAAACTTTAGATTTGTATTTGGCTATAGCTTTTAAATAAAAACGCACGTGCTGTATTTTACCAATGAAAGATATGATAAATCAAGACATTTTCTTCGAGAATTGTGCCGTAGGAAGTCGGTCAGATTTAAATGCAATGCCAATCGATTGTTCTTATCGAACTTTAGCTGCTGACATTTCGACAGGTAGGTGTCGGAAAATTTACAAACTATTTTTCTTACTCATACAACGAAATTGAATCAGCTGTTTCTGCCTGTCAAGTTAGCGTCTGTGCCTGTCAAGCTAGTGGCAGCATGAGCTTTCCAACGGGCATGAACTGAAAACGCAGCGTAAGAAGCCTGTCGGAACTTTACGACACCCTTTTTTATATGGAATTAACACCTGTCGGATTAGATTTAGTTTGTCTACATACTAAATCAGCCTTACCACTTATCATATTTCTCTAAAGAGTCGGTTGTCAAAATTCTCTAAGGAGAAACTCATTAGAAGTTCTATGTTTAAGCCTAGTACTGAGGGCCGAACGCCCTCAGTACTAGGCTTTAGCTATTACACTTTTAATTACAGAGAATTTTGAACTATATGTTAAGAGCTAGTTCAACGAATTCAGTACTGGTTCAACGAACTTTCGACACAAAACTCAAGAGAAAAAAGTAAGACTTATTTGTGTGAAAATGGATAACAATCAAATAAACGCATTAACATTAATGGTAGCGGTTTTGGCTGAAGACGAAATGGATGATCCGGGACCAAAAAGAAGACATTGTAAAAAGCGTTCCATGTGGGGGGTCGGCTTTTGCGTCGCTGTAAAGGCATGCAAAGACATGTAAAGGAGGCAAAGACATGCCGCCGCGTGTCTTACGTGAGCTCCAGTACGAGTACGACGAAACCTTCAGAAATTTTAATGGCATGAACAAATTAACTATTCACAAGTTCCTTGAGTTTGTAAGACCTAAAGTTCAAAATAAGGATACATTCTTAAGAGAAGCCATTCCCACACAAACACGGTAAACAAACAACTACATTCTCCAAACTTAGCTAAAGTGTTGCTCTTTCAGCCTTCTTATGACACTGCAATTTCTGCGATCTGTTGCATTCAGAATTTTTCAACCGACAATTTCCAAAATTGTGCCAGAAGTCATGAATGCGCAATTAGTTCATCCTTTTACAGCATATAAAATCAATCGCTTCTAAAATTTAGTATAATTTTTCAGATGCCTCAACCACAGCAGGAATGTCGAACCATTAATCAAAATTCTACAAAATGTGGAAATTTCTTTTTTGCCACTTTTTAACATTTTTTCTTTAAATGGCAAAGATAGTGCATTTCGAGCTAGAATAAATGACGTATCATTTAATTACAATTGCTTGACTGAGAATTGAACCCGGTACATTCTGCAATTAACATATAGAATGACGCGCCAGCACATTCAGCAGTTGCACACTTTTGCAGATTTACATCTAAAGGGCTACTTATGCCTGGTTGAGCTGATAAGAAGTTGAGTTGAAAAAACACAAGGGAGAGATCAAAAAAAGAGAGCCAACTCGCTTTCTCTCTCTGTGTCGAAAACCGGTTTTGGTGTTGTACAAAGCAAATATTATCCGATTGAAAACAACTTTACTCATTCCAGGAAAATTTGGAACCCTCTGTGTGTACCCAGCAAGCATTTTATGAAATTTCTAATCACACTCGAGTCTTTTTCGAGTCCTCAGTCTGATTAATATAGTCATAAATGCGATCGTTTTCTGATCTTAAATGATACTTTTGTCGGGAGAAAATGGTACCCTAGCCGCGACTCTTCATGAAGAGTCGTTTTTAACCCGTTTTTCTGATCAGTTTCGACATATTTTCGAGTCATTTGCGAGTCTTTTTCGAGTCGATATTAATGAATCACATTTTGAGCAAATGCATGAGTCATTTTCGAGTCTTCCTTAAATCGCACATAAAACTAATCTCTTTTTAGTCATCAAATGGGCTCGAAAAACACTGACCAAGATGAGAAATCACCTAATGATCTTCCAAATGCTAGGTGGGTAAGTCCGATTTTTTGTAATTCTTTAGAATCTGATTTTTAACTTCTTCATTTGTGCATCAAAACAATTTAGTTTTTCTCACTAAAAACGCTATCCCTACTGATCATTCCTATGACAGTTATTAAATATAGTCATCCAATTTCAACACAATTTGGCAAAGGAGTTTTATGGCATTTCATATTGATAACTGCATAGAACATAAACCCTAACATAGAAAAGAAAAAGTTTTTGTTACTAAAACTAATTTTTCGACCAATTATTCTACATTCTGTTCCGATCTGTTTTAAAGCATTATATAAAGATAATAGACAAGTTTAAAAACGCTAACGCGGAAAAACATAAAGTTTTTGTTAATAACACCCATTTTCTAACCGATAGTTCCAATGGTAACTTAATGATATAGTCATCCGATTTAAGCGTTTTCGATATTCAAGTACCGTAAAGTAAAAAGAGGTCAGAAGAATAGACAGAATAATGGAAAGACCGGCAGACGAACAGACAGAAAGACATACGTAGGAAGAAAACTCAATTGACTGTGTGTCAAAGAGCGAATTCCATGAAGTGGAAGGCTTTGTGGTGTAGCGTGAGCGGGGATAGTCAGTGCCAGAGAGAGACAGAGAGAAAGAGACTGACGAACGGACAGACAGATGGACTGACCGACGAACAGACATATGGACAGACAGATATACAGACTGAAAGGCAGGAACAAAGCTCCATAGACTGTGGGTCGAAGAGCGAATTCCATGAAGTGGAAGGCGTTGTGGTGTAGCGTGAGCGGGGATAGTCAGTGCCAGAGAGAGACAGAGAGAAAGAGACTGACGAACGGACAGGCAGATGGACTGACCGACGAACAAACATATGGACAGACAGACGGATATACAGACTGAAAGTCGGACGGCCATGCAGACATAGGCAGTAACAAAGCTCCATAGACTGTGTGTCGAAGAGCGAAGTTCA